>CM060347.1:31252858-31265358 GCA_030674155.1 Stramonita haemastoma | reverse complement strand
TTGATAGCAAAACGTACACCAATGAAATCTGATAACAATACAAAGCAGATTTTCGAGAAATAAAAACTGGAAAATGGATATTCATTGCACTGACGAGCAAGGGACACAATCTGAACCTGTGTTGACCTCACAGATTTAATTTGACAAGACAAACAAAATTTGACATGACAGATTGAATTTGACATGACAGTTTACATTTGACAAGACAGATTCAATTTAGATTTGACATGACAGATTAAATTTGACATGACAGATACAATTTAGATTTGACATGACAGATTAAATTTGACATGGCATATAAAAATTTTGACGTGACAGATTAAATTTAGATTTGACATGGCAGATTAAATTTGACACGACGGACTAAATTTGACTTAAACCATATGAACTTCGGACATGGCAGACCGAGTTTTGACATGACATATCAACACAATGACACTGACACTGCGATGCCAGTCACAACTATTTCACGTGCCCAAACTGACAGCAAATTATTTTAGTTACGTCTCACTTCTCCCCCAACCACCCTCCTTCCCCCCCCCCCCCCCCCCCCCCCCCCCCCATCACGGGAGTCATATCAGACCTGTCAAATCAATGAAGTCAAAGCCTGTTTTCACACACCACACACACACACACACACACACACACACACACACACACACACACATACGCACGCGCACGCGCACACACACGCGCGCACACACACATTACACACACATACATACATACACACACATATACACACATATACACACACGTGCACAAAAACACAACCACGGACACACATGCACGCACATACATACACACACGCACGTACGCACGCACGCACGCACGCACGCACACCACACACACACACACACACACACACACACACATGCCTGCTTACAGACCCGTGCAGTTTTGTACATGTAGGCGCATGTTTGCTAAAACATACATACATATATATACGCACGTTGAACAAATACACACACATAAGTACACACACAAAAGCACACACACACACGCATACATACACACACGCACACACATATACACACGAGCGCACACACTGACACAATGCACGCACATATATACACACACAACACACACACACACACACACACACACACACACACACAACACACACACACACACACACACACACACAACACACACACACACACACACATCCCTAATATCACTTCGAGTGAACAGACGTTAAACTGAAGTTCGTCACACACACACACACACACACACACAGCACACCACACACACACACACACACACAAACACACAAACACACAAACACACAAACACACAAAACACACATATACACGCACATACATACACACACAACACACACACACACACACGAGCACACACACATATACACATATACACACACACACTCAATCCTGCTTGCAGACCTGTGCAGTTTTGTACATGTTCGCGCATGTGTGCTAAAACATACATACATTATATATACGCACGTTGTGCAAACACACACACACACACACACACACACACACACACACACACACACACACACACACACACACATAAGTACACACATATACACGAAAGCACACACACACCGCGCGCGCGCGCGCGCGCACGCACACACACACACTTATACACACACACACCTACACACGCACAAATGTGCACACACACACATACATATGCACACATACATACACAGACAAACACATATAGCACACACAACACACATAAATGCAAGCACACACAACCATACACACACAAATGCGCACACTCACAAACATACACATACACATATACACATACATAACACACACACAAACACATATACACACATACATTCACATACACACGTACACACATACACACACATACACACATGCACACATACACACATACACACATACACACATACATACATACATACATACATACATACATACATACATACATACACAAACAAGAACACAAACAAGAACACACACAAGAACACACACAAGAACACACATACACATACATACACATACATGTGTGTGTGTGTGTTACAGCCTCTTTCCCAGACACCAAAGTTGTAATTAGCAAAATTGCTCCTACCAAGAATGCAGATCTGCAGAGGAAAAGAGACGTTTTCAATGCCATAACATGTTCTGAATTGTTTGGTGAGAAAAATGTTTCCTTCATCTCCCATGAAAACCTGAACACTCATAAAAGTTATTTCAGAGACCCACTCCACCCCAACACCCAGGGATCACGTGTCCTCGCCAGAAACATCGGCCGACACGTGCATACCTTGTTCTGGGAGAAGCAGAAGAGGAAACGCAGACGCTGGTTGTACGACACTTCACGCCAGGCACCAACCTACAGATCTGCCTGTGAAGACTACCTTCAGCAGCCAGGGTACAGATCTAACCAGTGGCCTCTCAGTTTTCACGATGTCCAGTTTCCATGGTGGAGACAGCAGAAACAGCATGATTATTATTTTAATGTGTTTAGGAACACGGACTGGTAATTTATGTACATTAACTTGCGGTGCACTAACTGTAGTTTTATTCAGTTTTGATCACATCTATAGAAACTGCCTTACTTAATCCAGTGTGAACATTCTTTGAATGAGTAGTTTGTCTTAAACTGTAAACGATTCTTTAGTCAGTTAAAATTGGTTTTTGTTTTTGTTTTGGGGTTTTGTTATCGGGGTGTTTTTTTGTTTTGTTTTTTGTTTGTTTGTTTTTTTTCAGTAAAATATTTTTCTGGGTTGGGTTTGTTTAGTTTTTAATTAGTTAGTTAATAACATTGTACTTTATTATGCCTTTCAAAAAACAAAGCGCATTTTCCATCATGCAGTGGAATGCTAGATCTATTTCCACTAATCTGTCCTATTTAATCCAGCACCTTGCTGAAAATTGTTATCAAGTTTTGATGCTTCAATCACTCAAAGTAAATAGAAATAAACTGCCCAAGCTGCCTGGCTATTACTATCCACCTGTCCATCAACAAGTCGATGATGTAACTAAAGTCAGTGCAGCCATATACATTCAAGAAGGGGTGGATTACTGCATATGTCCTTCACCAGTGCCTAACCAGACCTTAGATATACATTCATGTGCAGCACGAGTAAGTTTAGGAAAAAATCTAATAATAAATGTTGTGTCTGTGTATCTGCCTAAGGGACCAAATGATCTGAATACTGAGTGGATACACAACCTTCAAGATAATGAAAAGTGGTTCATAGCAGGAGATTTTAATGCACATGCTCCTTTCTGGGATAAAGAATGTCAAAAAGTATCCCATAATCGATTCATAGAAAATATAGTTGATTCCTGTCTATGCTTGCTAAATGATGGCAGTGTCACAAGAATTCCAGACATTGCCAGTCACAAAGCATCAGCCTTAGATTTGTCGTTTGTGTCTCCTGCATTAGCTCCAGAGTGTGAGTGGTCAACGTATAAAGACACACTTGGCAGCGATCACCTGCCTGTTATCACAACTTTTGGTAAAACAACAACTTTCTGTGACACTCAGGAAGACAAAATTCCCAAATTTAACTACAAAAAAGCTGACTGGAAGAAGTTTGAAGACATCCTCGCAGTTTACAACACTGACAGCTTTGACACTGACAATATTGACCGCTTTTATTCCAAATTTACTGAGACCATTCTTCATGCTGCCACTTTGTCTATCCCTAAAATTAATATGCTAAAAACAAATAAACATCAGGGAAATATCTGGTGGACACCAGCTTGTGAGGAAGCAGTTAAATATAAGCGCTTAATGTATAAAATGTATTTAAAAGATAAAACATCAGAAAATAATTTAAAACAGAAACAAGCAAAAAATCACTGTAACCTTGTTGTAGCTCAGGCTAAGAGACAATTTTGGACATCTTTTTGTACAACCGAAATTTCAAACCATAAAGACCTTAAAAAGGTTTGGGAAAAATTTCATGAAATGAAAAGAGGTGTTAGTTTACCAGCTTGTCCAGTGAGACTAGAGAGCAAAGAATTTCCATCAAATTTAGAAAAAGCTGAAGCGTTTGCAGACATGTTTTCAAAATCGATGCGTCTTGAAGGCTTGTCACTTAATTGCAAGAATTATAGAACAGAAGAGGAGTATAAAACAGAGTATACCGACCCAGTCCCTGACAACAGTTCATATATTAATGCCGCAATTTCAGTGGAAGAAGTTAGAGATGCTTTAACATCTCTTTCTACTAAGAAAACATCTGTTGGATTAGATGCAGTTTCTAACGACATGCTAAAACATATACCAGTAAACTTTATTTTTCTACTTCATAAACTGTTCAATAAATGTTGGGTTGAAGGTGTTATGCCAGTAATTTGGAAACAGTCAATTGTCATTCCAATTCATAAACAGGGAAAGCCCAAAACAGACAAAACTAGCTACAGACCAATAGCGTTGACCTCACACACTGGCAAGCTAATGGAGAGAATTATTCTGAAAAGGCTGATGTATTTCTGTGATAAAAATAAGATAATCCCGGTCAATCAAACGGGTTTTCAAAAAGATAGGTCTGCTATTGATAACTTGGTTAAACTGTCAACGCATATAAAAATTCAGTTTGCAAGAAGAAAGAACGTTCTTGCAACTTTTTTTGATATAAAAAAGGCGTATGATCAAGTTTGGCATGCTAAGTTGCTGTGTAAACTAAAGAATCTAGGTTTTTCTGGGCATTTCTATCATTATATTAAAAGTTTTTTGACTAATAGAAGTATACAAGTTAGAGTAGCAAAATCATATTCAGGTTTTAGATCTCTTCATATGGACTACCCCAAGGATCTGTTATATCACCTCTACTGTTTAATGTTTTGCTGCATGATCTCCCTATGACATTGTCAAACGAAGTCGTCATAGTGCAATATGCAGATGACATATGTATGTGGATGAATGTTTCTATGAAAAGAAACACACCAAAAAGAGTATTAAACTACATTAAAAAGGTATATCAGAACCAGCTAAACAATGTCGATAAGTATATGTTTGAAAATGGATTTACTTTATCCACAGAAAAAACTTACACTGTGCTTTTTAACAATAGCAGTAATCCAGATGAGCTACCAGCATTTAAAATTGGGGCCGACATGATTGAGTATAAAAATACCATAAAGTTCTTAGGTGTTTTTCTTACTTCTAAGCTAACTTGGAATGCACATATTGAACACAATTTAACTAAAGCAAAAAAATGCTTGAACTTACTGAAGATGGTCAGCAAACAGTTCTGGGGCCAAGATACATTAAATTTGAAAAGTTTAGCTACATCTCTTATTCGTTCAAAATTATCGTATGGCCAAGAGGTCTTTTTCAGTGCTCCTAGGTATTTACTTAAAAAGTTACAAAGTATAGACTGCAAAGCATACAGGCTTGCTCTTGGTGTGCCTTATCACGCCTCAGCCATGGGAACGTATAACGAAGTCGGCATATTACCTTTAGATGATTATCGTCAACTAGCATGTGCTAAATATGTGCTCAGAAACAGAACAAATGAAAACTTTATTTCAGAAGAAATAGAAGTAAAATCAGAATTTAGTTTTCCTAAAAGAGCAAAATCTATATCCTCTTTAATGCCTATAAGTACATACGTGTCTGATCTTGTTCAAAACTCTGAAGTCAATCAACACAGCATGGACACAAGAGAGGCAATATTACCTTGCCCATCTTGGGAGATGAATAAAGCACACTTCGATATTGAGGTGTCTAATGAAAAAAAGAATGAAAATCCGAACATAATGGTTTCTGATGTCCGATCCCACATCCATCATAAATATTTTGACCATTTACAAATTTATACAGACGGATCACGTCTAGATAATCAAGAAACGGGATCTGCTTTTGTTATACCAGCGTTAAAAATTGAAAAATCATATCATGTTGGTAAACATCACTCGATATTTACAGCAGAACTTGTAGCAATATTAATGGGTCTTACTTATATTCTTGATTTGCCATTATGTATATTTCAAATTCTTTTTTGTGTGGATTCTAAGTCGGTATTGTATGCTTTAAAATCTCCATGTTACAAGAAAACTTCAAAAATTATATTGGAGATTAAGCATGTCATACATCTCTTGACCTTAAAGGGAATAAATGTAAATTTTTGTTGGGTGCCTTCACACTCTGGATTCTTTCCAAATGAGTGGGCAGATAGAGCTGCTAAGAGAGGTGCAAAACATGAATTGGATTCAATAGAATTGCATGTGCCTTTATCCTTGCAAGAGGGGTACAGCTTACTAGAACAGAAATCATGGAGAAAGGTCATTGAAACAAATCAGCGAAATGGGAGATTGTTAACTAGGACCGCGATCAATACCGATAATTTAACAGTTGTGAACCATTCAAAGACTTGTGTAAATGTTTTCATGTCAAGAAGAATTAATACATTATTTTATAGAATGAAACTAAATGCATTGACAACCAAATTCAGCAAAAATGGTAAATGTTTGTGTGGTGAGAATATCACTAATACTCATATACTGTTTGACTGCAAGAGTGTAAAGTCTTTCATGCCCCATTTTTCTGAAAACTCCCTTACCAGTATTTTCAATAATTTAAAATTGGCATTTGAAATTGTGAAAGGTCTCTGTTACAGTCCCTTAGGACATTTGTTATAGTTGCATTAATGTTAGTGAGTTGTTGTTTTTTTCATGTTTTTATTATTCCTGTTCCATTATCAAGTTTCTTTGTGTGGTGGGTGGGGGGTGAGGTGTTTTTTTTTTTTTTGTTTTTTTTCCGTCTAATATCACTAAAAGTGAACAGACGTAAAATTGAAGACAACACATACACATGCACAAACACACACGCACACACACACTCTCTCTCTTTGTCTCCCTCTCTGTCTCCCTCTCTGTCTCCCTCTCTCTCTCTCTCTCTCTCTCTCTCTCTGGGGGTGAGCAGTTTTCACTAGTGGAGACAAGATGTGTTTTGGGCTGCTCTTCATTAATTTTCTTTATTTTTGTTAATTATTCAACAAATACTTACCATTCAAGTATAATATTTGACTGGCAGATACTTGTAGGTACAATGCCTGCAGAGGTACTGGCTTTTCGCCATACATGCGGTGGTTTTTCCGCAATTTATATTTTCTTTATGTGGAAACGTGCAAAGCTGCCAACTGCTAGGCAAGTGTACTCACAAAAGGCAAAGAAAGCCCAGATACAGTGTGTTCTACTGACTGTTGTTGTTTTCCAACTTCTGCTGTGTGCGGGGGACATAGAACAGAATCCTGGTCCTGGTCCTGATCATGAAACAGAAACACAGCTCCAGACCATGTTCAACCAGCAGTATGATAAACTGCTAACTCTGTTTGATCAGAAACTGAATGAACGTTTACAGTCATTTAGTGATGGACTTCTAAACAAGCTGGAAAAAATATGTTCTTCTATCCAAGAACAAGTCCAAGCTCTGCATACAAGAACAACAAAGCTGGAGGAAGATTTTGCTGGCATGGTGCAAGAACAATCAACATCTCAGTCTGCAATTAGCAATGTGGAGGATCAGCTAGCTACATGAGCAGCAGAGTTTGAAGAAAAAATCGACAAACTTGAGGCTCAGACTCGACGAAACAATCTTCGGTTTTTCAGTATTCCGGAGACTGATGATGAAGATGACCATGCCTGCACCATGAACGTGCTCAATGCCATAGGAAGCACAGTGCCAGGAAGACGATGGAGCCAGGAGGACATCATGTCTGCACATCGTCTGGGGAAGAAAAGGAATGGACACAGAAGACGGCCACGCCCAGTCCTTGTGCAGTTCTGCCGGTGGAGGGACAAAATGGACATCTTGACAAAGGGGCGTGAAAGACTGCTGAACAAGGGATTCAGGTTGCAGGAGATCTGACCACAAGGCAGCAGAACACTGTGAGAGAACACAGAGAAAGAGGCATGCGTGCCTACTACAAGGGCAACCAGCTTGTGGTGGCAGGACCCCTTCACTACCGGCCCTTGAGTCGTGGAACTTTTGCCAAGGTTGTTCGACGTGATGTCTCGGGCATCAGGAGAGGAAAGGACAACACCGATCGTTGGCAGGAAAGAACCACTCAGGAAGACCAGCCCATCAGAGATTACCGTCCATACCCCTGTGACGGCACAGTGAATACCAGTCACCAACACCATCAGGGTTCATCAGCCTAGAATGAGGCACCTGGCTTCTATGCAAATTACTGGGGTGATGGTGGTGAATGGGACTACAGGTACAGCCCATACAACTGGCAGTACTATGCTGGCCACCAGGATTTCCATGATGGTTCCCATTATGTCAACCAGCCATGCAATCTGGGGAACCTGGCTTCTGTACCTGATGCTGTCCTGAACAACAAGGAGAAAAGAACACCGGCAAAGAACTCCAGTCATCCCTGTGGGTCAACACCAGGACAGTCTACTCCAGCACCTGACCATCAGCTGAACAGCACACAGTCTTCACGGGACATGGCTGCCAGGGTGGTCACAACAGTGCCAGCAGCAGAGGAGGGAATGACTACAGCAACCAGGGCCAATGATTCTGGAGACAATTCTGGCACCAGTGCACCTCCTGTTCTCTCACCAGAGACACCGCACATACCACAAGGGACTGTGCCCACGCAACACGGTGCTCCTCAGGGGGAACCCAACAGCTTCACTCCGCCTCCAAGGGTCAGCCTTGCCTTGTCCAGTGACCCACCTCACCAGGGGCCTTGTGCACGCAGTACGGGGATACCGAGGGGGAAGCAGCCAGCTCTACTCAGCTTCCAGGGGCCAGCTCTACTCAGCTTCCAGGGGCCAGCTCTACTCAGCTTCCAGGGGCCAGCTCTACTCAGCTTCCAGGGGCCAGCTCTACTCAGCTTCCAGGGGCCAGCTCTACTCAGCTTCCAGGGGCCAGCTCTACTCAGCTTCCAGGGACCAGCTCTACACAGCTTCCAGGGGCCAGCTCTACTCAGCTTCCAGGGGCCAGCTCTACACAGCTTCCAGGGGACAGCTCTACTCAGCTTCCAGGGGCCAGCTCTACACAGCTTCCAGGGGCCAGCTCTACTCAGCTTCCAGGGGCCAGCTCTACACAGCTTCCAGGGGCCAGCTCTACTCAGCTTCCAGGGGCCAGCTCTACGCAGCTTCCAGGGGCCAGCTCTACGCAGCTTCCAGGGGCCAGCTCTGCATCCAGTGAGTCACGCCTTGGAGCTGTGCCCAGACAGCCTGATGGTACTGAGGGGGAACCAGACAGCTGTACTCTCCTCCCTGGGGTCAGCTTCACGTCATCCAGTGGGGACACGGCTGATGGTGACAGTGTCCAGGCTGATGTCAGCCATCTGCTCACTTCACCAGGACTTCAAACTGATGGGCAGAATGAGGAGGGTGCTGTTGGTGTGGCGGGTGCAGATCCTGAGGCCGCTGATGCAGAATCCATGGCCCATGCCATGCCTAGGGACACTGTGCCAAACCAACCAGGGCTGTCCAGTGGCAGCAGGAAGCTGAAGCCGAATGTTGCCACACGCTCTAAGAAAGGCAGTGCAGCCCAACCAAATGTCCCGGGCAGCTCTGATGGTGCTATCATAAGCAAACGTTTATCTGATACCGAAAGACGCTTAAGAAGCAAGTCTGTAGTAACAACAGCTGGTGAAAGAAGACAGTTAACTTTATCAGAAAGCATGTCGAACAAAAGTAACAAAATCATCAATAAACAAAGTAACAACAAATAGGATAAAGGCCTGGTCCATAACACACTAGACAGTGACTCTAGTACACTTAAAAGCAACTTGCGTTTTGTTTCATATAATATTGAAGGAGTAGCTAGCTTGTATGATCCAGATGTGCAGATATATTTAGCAAGCTTTGATTTTTGTCTTTTAGTTGAAACTTTTGTTGCAAAATTTCCACAGGCACAACACTTATTTCCTGATCATGATATGTTTCTATCTCCTGCAGTTAGTTTATCAGGTGCTACCACTGCACGACTGTCTGGTGGATTAATTATGTTGGTTAAAAAAGAATTGGCTTCTTATGTTGAAAGTATAACTTTAGAATATGATAATATGATTGTTTTGCAACTTTCCAAAGAACTTTTTGACACTGAAATGCCTGTAGTCTTAGTAGGTGCCTATTTGCCTCCTAGTTCCTCTGATTATTACAAAGAAACAGATTTATATAATGGTGTTGTTATGTTAGAACACTGTATGCTTGATGTGATTGAGAGATTGGGTGATGTTCTGTTTATTTTACTTGGTGATTTCAATGCTCGAACTGGCAATGAAAATTCTAGTGAGTGTGATGCTTTGGATGTTATTATTGATAGTTTTTGCCAGTGTGAGTATTCAGATGAACAGACCATTCGGGCATCTAGAGACCATACGTTGAATGATTTTGGTAAATATCTTTTGAATGTTTGTGACGACTTTGATTTATGTATTATGAATGGTCTATTGGGTGATGTAGATTCTGCCGGTTTTACTTACATTTCTCCTACTGGATGTAGCGTTGTAGACTATTTCATTGTGTCAAAGTCATTATTACAGCTTCCTCTGAAAATGAATGTCGGCCAAAGAGTCGAATCAAAACATATGCCTGTTGAACTCTCCTTCAATTGTGGTGAACAAAACAACAAATCTGAATCAAACCCTTGTACTTTCAAATTAGATAAATTTATATGGAAGCACGAAAAAGCAGAGGAGTTCTTAGAAAAGATTAGTTCAGTTGAAGTAATGCAGATTTTTGATGAAGCAGAATGCTTGATAAATACGAATATTAATGAGTCCATTACCAAATTTAATGAAGGTCTTCTTAAAGCAGGCTCATGTATGAAGACAGTAATCTACATAGGACAGAAAAAATGTAACAAATGGTTTGACAAAGAATGTAGAGAGAGTAGAAAATTGGTACGACAAAAACTAAGAAAATTTAATAATACTAACAATCCAGATGACAACACATTGTACCAGGAAAATCGTAGACAGTATAAGGAACTATTAAGACAGAAAAAGGCAAAGCACCGCAGTGATTTGCTTAGCTCATTACAAGAAAACACTAACAACCCTACAGAGTTTTGGGCAAAAATTAAAAAGTATTTTAGTGCAAAGAATTCAACACCTAACACTATAAGCAAAGAACAATGGTTTGAACATTTTCATGACTTGTTTAATGATCAAGAACAGACAGAGATGAGCAATACTGAAAAAGATGAAATGACTGGAGATATAACTTCCAACACTGAAAAATTAGAGCAGGACATTGCTGAAAGTGAAGTTTATGCAGCTATAAGAGCATTGAAGAATGGTAAATCTGCAGGACCAGATGGTGTCATAGGAGAATTCTTTAAAAACTGTGCTTCATCTCTTGTGCCGTATCTAACCAAATTTTTCAACAAATTATTTTCTACAGGAACTTATCCTTTGTCTTGGACAGAATCTGTGATACAGCCATTAAATAAAAAGGGTGATACAAACAACCCAGATAACTACCGGGGAATATCTCTTTTAAATATTTCAAGCAAGTTATACAGCCATATACTTAACAGTCGTTTGAATGAGTGGATTGAAGCAAATAAGTTGATCGGAGAGTACCAAGCAGGCTTCCGTAAAAAGTACAGTACAATTGACCACATATTTACAATATTTTCAACAATACAAAAACAACTACTTTATCATAAAAAGTTATATGCAGCCTTCATTGATTTTAGAAAAGCGTTCGATTCTATAGATAGGACTAAACTGTGGAATGTTCTGGAAAAGAAAGGACTTAAGGGCAATAGTAAAATGTATAAAGCAATAGTTAGTATGTATAATATTGTGAAGGCTAAAGTCAGAGTTAGGGGGGAGCTAACAGATTCTTTTACATGTCCATTGGGGTTAAACAAGGAGAAATATGTAGCCCTGTATTGTTTTTACTGCTTATTGATGAAGTAGCGAGAGAACTTGGCCAACGTGGGAGACATGGCATTCAGTTATTTCCTGATTTTATTGAAATATTTGTATTAATGTTTGCTGATGATGTTATTCTTTTGTCAGATTCTGTTTGTGGTTTACAAATGCAACTAAATGTTCTTCAAGAGACAGCACAAAAACTAGGTTTAAAAGTTAATTTGGCAAAATCGAATGTGGTTGTGTTTAGAAATGGCGGTTATTTAGCCTTGAATGAGAAATGGTTCTATGGTGCTGATTGTATAAAGACTGTAAATGCATATAAATATCTTGGAATAATTCTATCCACTAGATTGTCATTTCACATGCTCATTTTCACATGCTCTGACTGATATGGCAAACCGTGCAAGAAAAGGTATCATTAGCATTTTGAGATTACTTAATTCACTTGGTGAAAAATCCCATAAGATATTTTTCAAATTATTCGACACACAAATACAGCCTATGTTGTCCTATGGTGCTGAGGTCTGGGGATTGAATACTGACCTTACAATTGTTGAACGTGTACACCTTTTTGCTATCAAGTGCTTTCTAAATGTTAGCATTAGAACTCCCAATGACCTTGTTTATGGAGAATCAGGTAGATACCCACTTTTTGTTAACATATACACTAAGACAGTTAAATTTT
>CM060347.1:31240358-31245358 GCA_030674155.1 Stramonita haemastoma | reverse complement strand
GTGAATGCTTTCAAGGAGGCTCTGATTTCAGTTCCGCTAACTTTTCTGACAGGAGATGGTGACAACATTATGTTAAGTGCTCCTGTGTGTGATGAAAACGTTTCTTCTCCACAAGCCCCTTCCTTTCCTCTTGCTCTTGATCAGTTGCAAGATGAGGAAAGCATGTCGGACCACCGGAGCGACTTTTCCAATGAATCTCCAGTATCCAGTCCAGTAACAGCAATACAGATCAACACAAGTGAGAAAGACCATTTCTGCAATGTAGGAGCACAAATGTGTACTCCAAACTGGAATGAAAGTCCAACTTCTATTGTCACCATTGAAACAGCTACAAAGCAAAGAATAAAACCAACCCCTAAAGCAGTGAAGCTGGCAAAACGCCATCGTAGGCGTACACTGGGACCTTCCGAACATATGCAAAAAACATTAACTGAAAAACTACTCAATATCGAAACTAACCTTAACTTAATGTATAGCAGTCACTTAGAACATGAAGCTGACCTCTTGTCTCGGCTAGAAGATTTTAAAGTTTCGATTAAGAATGAACTGAAAGTCCATGTAGACCACAAGTTAGAAAGTATACATACTCTTTTCGATGACGTTAAGTCTGTTATCTTTGATACAGATAGAAAACTGAATAATCTGATCAAGGAAAATCAGTCATTGAAATCTGCACTGGGTACAGTCTTTTCTGAATTAAAACAAATAAAGCAGAAACCATGCCCCAAGAAAAATGTGGCAATCCAATGTGACATTAGCACAGACTGTGTATTGCTAGTGACTCCTGCTGTGAAAGATCAAAGGGTGTATGATACAAATGATTCTCTTTTGTTACAGTCTCATCCACATCCCAAAGCTCAAGGTGAGGTTTCAGACCATTCCCTTACCTCAGAGGTCGGAGATGATGAAGACTGTGCAAAAGGGACTTCTAAGTCCTTACCTCAGATCGATGAGGAGACCACTGAAAAATTAGACGTGTCTACTGAAAACCGTTTCCAGGTTCTCTCTAATCTCAGTGAGGAACAAATCTCTTTGAGATGCAATACAAATGCCCTAACTCCTAACGCCAAATCTAAAGTAATTACTTCAGATCAAGAAAGTACACGACAACTGATCGACCCAAAACAAAAACATGACCAGACACTGAATAAACTGACCATTCCTTCTGACTGTTCATCTGTACTGATTGGTGACTCTGTTATCAGAAACATAGACCCTAAAAGACTAGAAACCTCTAGTGATCTGATATTCAAAATATGCATACCTGGTTTGACTCTTTCAAATACTACAAACTGGTTACGTACCTTAACTAAACATAAACAAGTAAAGACTGTCATTGTGCATGTTGGAGTTAATGACTGTCCAGGTGGACCCATTTCAATTGAGGATTGGAATGATCTTATTACTTCCTGTAAACAGTGTTTTCCTTCAGCCTCTATTGCTGTCAGTTCTATTCTCCCTGCTCGTGGCAGGCACCAGTTAAATAATACAATAAAACCTTCCAACAGAAATCTCTATACTGCTTGTACTCAAATGCAGATAGACTTGATTGACAATCAAAAAACCTTTGTGACTGACAATGGTGCTCCACGACAGGCCCTGTACAAGGATGCTGTCCACCCTAGCTTTAAGGGAACAGCTCGCTTGGCTGTAAATTTCAAAAAGTTCCTTCCCCAATCTTTACATCTTTACTCTGTTGACCAGACTGAAAACGAAAACCTTTCCATAGATCAACAATATACCCACCATAGCCGTCCTATTTTACCAATGAGCATAAGGGATAGAGACAAGAACTATCGTCCTGACCTTAGAGCTGGACCAAGGACACACAGTAATCATAAAAAGCTGCTTCGGGCACCTCACATGGTGTCAACAGCTGACTTTCCCCCATTGCCCACACGTAACAATATAATCCAGGATGAAAGAAATCATCTAAAACAGGATTACATATATGACCAAAGACCTACAGAGGGTCGGGATGATGTTTCCAGGGACGTGTCAGTCCCATATCAAACCAGGCAGTCCCAGCCCAATGTACACTACAGTTTACCTTTCCCCATTCCTGCATTGCCCCAGCAGTCCCCCCCTCAGTTTACTTACTCTGGGCGCATGGTTCCTGAGGGGTCATATCCACAGTTTCTGGGTCCCTTTCACTATCCTCCTAACGCTTTTAACAGTTTTGGTCTTTACCAGAGGCAAACCAGCTTCCCTTCCAGTTACGCTGGATCAAGTTTTCACCATCCACCACAGGACCGCATCCCTGACGCAAGGAACTGGCTTTCTTCTGGTGCCCCAGGCCAGTGGACTCCGAGGATGATGAATTTGCCGCCACAGATGGTGCCTCATCAAGATCATCCACTGACTATATATTCGTAAAGCCTATTAGAAGGAATAGTTGATTATTGGGGGGGGGGGGGGGAGTACTTATTACTTGCTTGTTTTTGAACATGTTTTCTTGAATTGTGGTATCTTTCTTTTTTCTTATCTTTCTTCATTTATGTCGGGGATGGTGGAGTGGGCACTCGTGTGCTATTTTACATCCAGTCCCTGTGTATATGCACTTTTGTCAATCTTGTAGTGTGTTCACACCGGCACACGTGGCCTGCTCTTGCGAAGGGCGGAGCGGGATTTGGCGTGTGCGAGGGGTGTTCTGCGTGCTTTCGCACGCGGGGCCCTCGGTTTGTGGTCTCATCCGAAGGACTTTGTGTTTATGAGCTATGTCAGCAGCATAAGTTTTCACAGACTGGGGACTACGTTGAATGTTTCAGACGCAGAGGGACATTTCTAGGAAAGATTGAAATTAAAAAATAAAAAAATAAAAATATATATATATATATATATATATTATTATAATAGTACTTTTTTCTGTCCTAAATTGTATTAAGTATTAAGTGAAGGGTTTATTAGATGTGCATCAGTTTGATGTTCTTGGTTCATTGATTTTTTTCTTTTTTCTTCAGATTGTTCATTTTTGCTTGCTCAAAAAATTCTGTAGTATTCTATGTTGAAAAAACTGTGTGAGTCTTTTTTGAAATTGTTTTTGTGAGTAGCCATTCTTGGTTTTTTTCTCTTCATTATTACGTGGTGTGTGTGTGTATGTGTGTGAAAAATTGTTAATATTATTTTGTCATATGCTGATTATTGTATTTGTATATCTTTCTCCTTTGAATTTCCATTTTGTAATTCACATTTTTGGATTCCTCACATTTAAAAGATTAGGAGTTCCAGACAAATTTTTCACTCAATATATGACATGTCTTTAAGTTTGGACACCTGGCCGATGAAGCATGGTCTCCGTGTTGGCTATCTCAATATAAACAATGCTACTAATAAAATAGACGATATTGCAACCATTCTATATAATAATGATAATCCCTTTCATTTATTTTGCTGTGCCGAGTCTCGCCTTTCTTCAAAATTTACTGATGCAGACATTACCATACCAGGGTACCAAATCCTTCGTCTAGATCCTGATAAACCCAAAACCACTGGTTTACTTACATACTTTGCATCTTCTCTAAATTGTAAAAGACTCCACAATTTCGATGTTTATGATATTGAATCAATTTGGATAGAAATTAAACTGCAGCGCAATAGACCTCTCTTGATAGGCTTTGTATACCGAAATCCATCAGAATCTACAGTGTGGATAGATAAATTTAATTCCCTTATGGATGAAGTGATACTTTTGAACCATGAAACCGTTATTCTTGGAGACTTTAACATAGATTTATTAAAACCAAAATCTAAATGGTACCATAACTACACATTGCATGGACTTGAACAGTTAATTGACAAACCAACGCGAGTAACTAACAACACTGCAACATTGATAGATCATATATATACTAACACAAAACAACATACAGTCGAAGTTTGTGCTCCATCATGTGGGAGTAGCGATCATAATCCAGTTTGTTTTACCTGGTTCAAAAATCGAATAAAAATTCCTAAGGTAGGACATAAACCAATTTATTACAGAAGATTTAAAAACTTTAATGAGAGTGATTTTGTTTCTGACCTGTTAAATTCACCATTAAACCATGTATATCAAATAAGAGATCCCAATGAAGCTGTTGAATTTTGGATTAATACATTTATTTCAGTTTACAATAAACATGCACCCTTCATAAGGAAAAGAGTTAAGGATGTAATAAAACCACCTTGGATAACAAAAGATATTGAATCTGAAATACATTATAGAAACTATTTAAAAACTCATGGGACAAAAGAGCAATATAAACACCAAAGAAATAAAGTTAATTCAATTAAACGCCGATCAAAGCGAAACTACCTTCAGAAGATGGTGTCAGCAAATGATTCTCGCCAAGTCTGGAAAGCTATAAATTTATTATCAAACAAACGTGTATCCAAAAGTCAACATGCCATTAAAGACATATCAGCAGATGAATTAAACTGTCATTTTTCAAATGTTGCAGATAAAGTTATATTACATGACAGATCAAGAGATAACGATCTTCATTATTTAAAACAGTACATGGAGTCAAAACCAATTAACTTTCCTTTCTACCTACCACCAATGACTATTCTTGATGTACTCGAAAGCTTAGTTCTAAAAAAGAAGTCAAGAACTCGTGATTTAGATGACTTAGATGCGAAAATATTAAATCTTTCAAGCCCGTTGATTTTCGACTCACTTACCTACCTATACAATTTGTGCATTGAAAAAAATTGCTTCCCTTACAAACTGAAGCAAGCTAAAGTTATACCTGTTTACAAGTCGGGTGATTCCTCTTCTCCGTCAAATTACAGACCGATTTCCATTTTGTCTGTCTTATCTAAGCCTGTTGAAAAGCATGTCTCTGGGAAAACGTCTCTCTAACAGGTTACTTCAGCTATCTAAGATAAAGAACTTTCTCGACAACCATTCCCGTAAACTCTTCTTTTGTGGCCATGTTTTGCCAATTATCGACTATGCATCTACACTATGGGACAAATGCAGTGAAACAAATTTGAAATTTATCCACCGTTTATATAAA
>CM060347.1:31210358-31237858 GCA_030674155.1 Stramonita haemastoma | reverse complement strand
GTGATAGGCACTTTCGGTTATATATGTTTGTCTGTTGTGTTCAATGATGATCTCCAAAACAGCAGAGGATGCAACTGCTGTTTTGGAAACTGGGCAGATATTTGATTATAGTGGAGGTGCCTTGCCCACAGTACATCCCCACTCTCTAAGCCAGGAAGGAACAAGGACAGTCAGCGTTGGAGACGTTCTCCAAAGGCCAACTAGCCCCCTGGGCTGCAGCACATAAGGACTGTGCAAGTCAAGCCTTCTAGTCAGAGAGTCGCAGTCGATCACTTAAAGACTTAGCTGTAAAGTGGAATTCCATGAGTGGGAAAGAAAGCCACTGGTCACTTTGCTGTTACCCCCCACCCGCACCCCCAGCATCAGTGGTTCAATCAAGAACTGTGAAAGAGCCCTGGCGCTGGTGGCAAGTACAGACACAGAACTAGACACAAACAAAGACAGGTGTGATAACATCACAAGTACAGACACAGAACTAGACACAAACAAAGACAGGTGTGACACACATCACTCTCACCTTGCCATACAACAAGGAAGGTAAAGGTAAAGGTGTCCCATAACCTGTATGGTCGTAGGGGAGCCAGCCATCAGAGACCTCAGCTTCTCTAGGGGCCAGCATGTTGAGGGCGGCGCCCATCTCCTCTCCCTCACTGTTTTACCTTCCCTGACCCTAAAGAGGGCAGGTACCCATTTACAGCTGGGGGAACTGTACTGAAGCCAAGGCGTGCAAACATTCACCCATCCAATTGGTAACCACGCGCTGCTTAACACTGTCTGGGGGAAAGCAAGCGCTCTGCATACAACCAGTACAGACACAGGACTAGACACAAAGAGAGACAGGTGGGACACACATCACTCTCACCTTGCAATACAACAAACACAGACACAGGACTAGACACAAAGAAGGGTGTAACACATTTATTTATTTATTCATTCTTTTAGGCCTATATCGAGGATAATGGAATAAAGCCTTCATGCGCTTTCTTACATCCAGTCCCCGTGTGCATGCATGCATGCAGTTTTTGTAACTCTCGCCATCCGCTCCCACCAGCACACTACACACACACAATGGCATACTCTTTCAAAAAGTGGAACAGGGTATATCACCACTCTCACCTGCAATACAAGTACAGACACACAGAGCTAGACACAAACAAAGACAGGTGTGACACAAATCACTCTCCCCTTGCAATACAACAAACACAGACACAGACCTTAGACACAAACAAAGACAGGTGTGACACAAATCACTCTCCCCTTGCAATACAACAAGTACAGACACAAACCTTAGACACAAACAAAGACAGGTGTGACACACACACACACCACTCTATCTCACCTGCAATACAGACCAGACCGGTGTTGAGGGCTCCAGTTATGGCCACCAAGGTGACAGAGTCTGCAGGGAACTGATGGAGAAGTCCTGTGTGCAGCACCCCCACCGAGTACACCAGAGCTCCGTTCAGGTAGTGACTGCCCATGGACGCCACCAGAACCACCCAGGCCCACCCCGAGTCTGTCGGGTGCTTCTGTCTGCCACTCATGCTGCCAGAATTGTCTGGAGAAAGGGTAGAGGGGGAAAGTAGTAGTAGTAGTACTTCAGTTTAATGTCCTTCCACTAAATAGTGATATCAGACATTAGAGAGATATCTGATATCAGAGAGAAAGAGAGTGTATGCGTGTGAGTATGTGTGTGTGCGCATGAGTGCGTCTGTGCGTGCGACTGTGCTATGTATGTGTGTGTGCGTGTGTGTGTGTGTGAGGGGAGGGAAAACATGGACCTACGTGTGTTGATCGTAGTCAGGATTCAAGATTCAATATTTTCTTTCTATCTATCTATCTATCTATCTACCTATCTATCCCTTAGTCTGGCGACCGTGGGGGCACCCCTGAGGACTTGACAACCAGTTCCCTCCATTCCTCTGTCTGTTCTGCCTTTCTCAAAATTTTGTTGAGTTCTAGGTCTGTCCATTCGCTGATGTTGTCCTCCCATCTCTTCCATGGTCTGCCTCTTTTTCTTCCTCTTTGGACAGTGCCTTGCAGTATTGTTTTTGCAAGTCCTTTTGATTTTATTTCGAGCAAATAAAAAAAAACAAAGCGGGTACAGTAATTTTAACGAAACCAAAACTTACAGTATGTGGGCGTGTGAAAATACTCACAACAGGAATTTATTGGGCAATGAATAGCACAAGTTATGGATATCAAAAGAGAAAGAGCATTGACAGTACATGAAAATAATATTAAATCAACAAGATGTTTAGATACATCAACAATCAATTGTGTATTCTCTCCTCTCTCTCTCTCTCTCTCTCTCTCTCTCTCTCTCTCTCTCTCTCTCTCTCTCCAAGCACACATGCACATACACACGCGCGCGCACGCTAACATACACACACGTAGAAGAACGCGCGCGTACCTGCACACTAACACCCGCACGCATCCATACACAAAAACCCACGCGTGCACCCACGTATGCATAAAAAATTTCCAATGGTAAACCAGACTAAGGACAAAGGCCTGTAGGGACTGTTCCAGAATTGACAAGTAACAACACATGTTGGAAAAGAAGAAGACCGGGGTTTGATCCTTAATTGAACCCGAAGTTTCCCCCCTATCCGCCTTTGAGAGGCAATCTAGGGCGGGATATAGCCTAGTGGTCAGATCATCGCGCTCGCAATTTGACGACCCGGGTTCGATTCCCGGTCGAAGGGATTTTTCCCCTGGAGTTAACATCAGTGTTGATTCCACTCTCCCCAAAAGTCTTTTGGATGAGACTGTAAACCGAGGCCCGTGTGCAAACGCACGCAGAACATCTTGCGCACGTTACATCCTGTTCCGCTTTTCGTAAGAGTAGGCCATTGTGTGCCGGTGGGAACGGATGACATTTACAAAACTGCATACACACGGGGACTGGATGTAAAAAAGCATATGATTGCTTATTCCAGTATCCTCGATAAAAATAAATAAATAAATAAATAAATCTATGTGTAGTTGCTTTGTTGTTGTTGTTGATGATGGTAGGATAGATCTGAGGTCCCTCACGCAAATCAAATCAAATTTTCAAATCAAATTCTTTTATTTTGAAGATAACGAATAAGAACTCCTGTTTTTTATATTTTACATCCAGTCCCCACCCTTGCCATGAAAATAAACCCAAAAAGCACACGCAAAAAACAAACCAAAAAAATCCCAACAACAAAACAATCAAGTACTACAGCAGCAACAACGAACAACAAAATAGACAATGAGAGAGAGAGAGAGAGAGAGAGAGAGAGAGAGAGAGAGAGAGAGAGAGAGAGAGAGGGGAGAGAGAGAGAGAGAGAGAGAGAGAGAGAGAGAGAGAGAAGAGAGAGAGAGAGAGAGAGAGAGAATGAATGAATGAATGAACATTTTTATTTAGGGAAAAGATTAAGCACAATGGTGGCTTGTTTTCATCCAGCCCTCATAAAAAAAAAATAATAATAATAAATAAAATAAAAAGTGAATCAATCAACCAATCAATCCAAACGCGTAATTCAATTATAAAGCTATGAAAATCAAAATTTGTGAATAAATCAACCAATCGTATGATTTGAGCATAATGAGCATAAAGCTATAACATTTAAAAAGAGAGAGAGGGAGTGAGTGAGAGGAATAAGGTGCGGGCTGTTATTATCTTTTTCAGCTCCTGAAGAGGGTAAGAAGAAATGGACAAAGAAAAGAGAAAAACAGAATAGAGGGAAAGAGAGAGAGGAGGAGCAAGAGGAGGTGGAAGGAGAGAAAAAGAAGGATCAGGGAAACAATAAGAACTACAATTATGCAAGTTAGTACCTACTTATGTTAAGTGAGCAAAATCATAACATACACAAGATTATACAAAGGTTTCATCATAAATCTGAGATATAATGTGCACCTAGACAGTTCAGTGAAATAGAAACGCTTTACACAAGAGACAGACATAATGGTGGGGGAAAGAGAGAAGGGGTGGGGAAGGGGGAAAAGAAGAATGGGAGAGAGAGAGGGGAGAGGAAGAGAGAGAGAGAGAGAGAGAGAGAGAGAGAGAGAGAGAGAGAGAGAGAGAGAGAGAGAGAGAGAGAGAGAGAGAGAGAGAGAGAGAGAGAGAGAGAGAGAGAGAGAGACAGACAGACAGACAGACAGACAGACAGACAGACAGACAGACAGACAGACAGACAGACAGAAGGAAAAAAAAAAAAAAAAGACAGGGAGCCAGTAGAACAGAGAGATAGGCAGGAAGACAGAGAGAGACAAAAGACAACCCTGGAGCGAGAGGGGTGTAGAGAGGGGAGGGTGGGGGGAGAGAAAGAGAAGGAGGCAAGAATAAGAGGGGACAAAAGTATTGGGGGTGGTGGTCAAGAGTTGACATAATACTTACACATGATTGAAATTAAATGGAATTAGTTATCAATGGTGTTACGAAATAAAATCCATTTCATCAAAATAGTGATATATTGTCCATAAGATGTACGTGATAGACTTTTTTAAAAACAGAAACACTGCAAGCTTTGTGAAGGTTGAGGGTTGATATCTATTTCCACAGTGTTCCACCAGAGTATGTGAGAGTGGATTTAAATAAGTCAATTCTTGGAAGTGGCACCATTATCTTATTGGCATGACGATTGACATTGATAGTGGATCTGTTTTGAAGTAAGGGGGGAGCTAAACCAGACATGATTTTATACATAAACACTGCCTTATTATGCTTAAGCTTGGATTTTAATGGAAGAATGTCAAGTGCTTTATAGTCAGAAATGGTTAATGATGAAGATTTTAAAAGACCAAGTTTTAGAGCTCGTCTATGCACACTGAACAATGGCTTGAGAACATTTGCGCTAGCCGAATCCCAAATCGTTGAAGCATAACTCATATGGGATATAATATATGCATTGAAAAACATTTTCCTAGCGTTTAGGTCTAAGAAATGCTTTATTTTAGATAACTGGTGTACACATTTTGATACTTTTTTGCATAATGCAGAGATATGGTACATCCAAGAAAGGTTATTGTCAATTGTAATTCCGAGAATTTTATGATGGTCTACTTCATCAATTTTGTTGTTATTAATATAGATAGCCGTAGAATTGTTTGAAAGATTTTGTCGCTTTTGTCGAGTTGTTATAATTAAGTACTTAGTTTTTTTGGGATGAAGACTCATGTGATTTAACTCTGACCATCGAAGCAGGCAGTGAATACTTTCTTGCAGAGCAGATGTAACTTCATTCAATTGAGAATGATTGGTATGGATAGTTGTATCATCTGCAAATAACTCGCACTGTGTGTTTAGAGATAAGGGTAAGTCATTTATATATATAGAAAAAAGAATAGGTCCTAAAACAGATCCCTGGGGACGCCATAGTTATTGGATAGTACTGCCGATGTCTTACCTTTATCAGAAACGACTTGTTTTCTTTCAGAAAGAAATGATAACATGAGTTTGACAGTACTATCTGACAGACCATAGATTTTAAGTTTTTTTAGTAACAGAGTGTGGTCAATCACATCGAACGCCTTAGCAAAGTCTACTATAATAACTCCAGTGATTTTGTTATTATTGATATTAGTAAGCCATTGATCAACTAAGCTTGTTAAAGCAGTTTGACAGGAATGGTTAGCTCTGAAACCAGATTGATTAGGATGGAACAAATTATATTGGTTTAAGTGGTGGAGAATATGTTTATTGATGTGATTCTCTAAAGGTTTTGATAATATGGATAGGATAAAGATTGGTCTATAATTGGAGGGATCTGAACGGTCACCAGATTTAAAGATAGGTATAACTTTGGCAGTTTTAAAAGCTTTAGGAATGGTGTTAGCAGAAATGCATAAATTATAAATGTATGTAAGAGATTCTGCAATAACAGGGGCAGCTATTTTTAGAATTTTACCATCAATGCCATCAAAACCTTTCGTATTTGTCTGTTTCAAATGAGTAAGGGAATTGCAAACATCATTAATACACATAAGAGGGATATCTAAATTTGATAAAATGTTTTTAGATCTACAGTAATGTTTTAATGTTTCTAGCTTGTTAAGATGTGATCTGTCTATTGGTACTATAGAAGAGGAAATATTGCAGAAATGGGCATTAATATCGTCAACGGAAATATCTTTGAGCGATGAACTTTGAGATGTTACCTTTTTATTTGTCAAATAGTTAATTGCTTTCCAAACAGATTTATTGTCTGACTTAGAGTATACGAGCTGTTGGAAGTACTTTTTTTTACTTAAGCGTTTCATATTGTTTACTATATTTCGCTGTTCTTTATATTCTTCCCTGGTTCCTGTGACTGATAGATGATTTCTTAATTTAATGGCATTTTCTAACTCCTCAGTTATCCATGGTACTTTTGGATTGCTCTTGACGCGCTTACTTTTAATGGGTGCATGCGCATTGTAGATATTGAGAAAACTGTGGTACCATACCTCAAACGCTTCATCAGGGCTGGTAAACTGATAGACCAAAGATAAAGAAGAATTGAGTAAATCTAATAAAAATGCATTTTTGTGAAAAGAAGATAAGCATCTATATTTAATGATCTTATGACTGTTCTTAAGAATCTTTATACCCTTTTTTGACCATGTTAAGCACACTGGAAGGTGGTCAATGCATCCAAGGGCAGGGCGACATACTTCTATTATATGATTTGGTGAAGTTGAATAAATGTGGTCAATCAGCGTTTTGGATGTGTCAGTGATTCTTGTAGGTTTATCAATTAACTGTGTCAGATGAAAGGAGTTAAAAGGTTGTATCCAATTGTGGTTAGTTTTTAACAAATCTATATTAAAGTCACCTAATAGGATAATTTCTTCTGAGAGTAGTGAAGCTTCCTCCATCATTAAAGTGAATTTGTCATGCCAGTCTATAAGTTCTTTTGGATTTCTATAAATAAAACCGACAAGGATTGGTTTAGTTTTTTTCAAGGATATCTGAATCCAAACTGATTCTATACAATAATTTTCAAGTGATTCAATTCGTTTGTAGCGGATGTTTTCGTGTAAATAAATAAGAAAGCCCGTTTCCTTTCGTTGGAGAGGATCTTTGCCGATTATCTGATAACCAGAAATAACAAGTTCATTATTAGAAATGTGTTCAGATAATCGGGATTCGGCAAAGCCAAATATATGAAAATTTGTGTGTGAATTTGATAGAATATGAGAAACATCGGACATTTTGTTAATAATATGATTGATATTTAGAAATCCTATTCTGAGACCATCTGCTGACGGCCAACTGTCACGAGTCCCTGGCATATCAATTACTATATTCAATAATACCACTATACTCACTCACACTCACTCACAGTTATATTTCAATATAAACAAAAACTCTTGCCAAAACTAAATTGGAGCAAGGGCTTAGTCAAGGATTTGGGATGGGGAGATAACACAATAAAGGTGACAAGAATGTAAACAAATGCAATGAGATAAAGCTAAATTGAAACTTCAAATGTTAATAATGTAACGGAGTTGAAAAAGGTAATATTGATAGTAATAAGCCAATTCATCAAGATAATGAAAACTATCAAAAGCGTCAAACCAGACACACCGATCATACAAAGGCAAGTTACTGATGCGCAATATCCGTCCCGAATAGACAAAAAAGCAAAATGTTACAACGCAACACGTCTTTATCAACAGTAAGTAATAATTCACCCCGGCCAATACGTGACCATCATGTGAGAGCTACATTGCGACATCAAAGCACACACACACACACGCACACACACACACGCACGCACACACACATACACACGCGCGCGCGCGCTCTCACATTCCACATATACTCATCGCAACCCCCTCAACACACACACACACACACACACACACACACACACACATATATATACTTACACACACATGCACACAGTTACAAGCCCACACTCCTATAAACACACATGCCCACACAAGAGCGCAAGCATTCCACACACACACACACACACACACACACACACACACACACACACACACACACACACACACACACACACACACACACACACACACGCATGCACGCACACACAAACGCACGGACGCACACTCACTCACACACATACACACACACCACGCGCGAGCGCATGGACACACGCACGTATCAGCCCTAAACAGTACAAACATGCACACAGGCATGGCTATGGGCATGCACTCATGCACACTTCCAGTGACAAACACAGGCACAGCATATATCGAGCTGCATACTCATGTGCATGCACTCACAATAACATCGGGGTACAATGTGCATTTAAAAGCCATTTAAACTAATGATAATGTGTAAAGCCATCCAGAACATCAACCTGGCACTCACCAAATGGTCTGATTCATAATCAAATTGATTACATTCTGTCACCCCAAAGATTCAAATCCAGCATAAACAAGGCAAACACAAGAACATTCCCAGGAGCTGACATTGGCAGTGACCACGACCTTGTACTTACCACCATCAGACTGAAACTGAAAGCAAAACAACAGCCAAAAAGCCCACGCATAAGATTCGACCTGGAAAAACTCAAAGACCCAACAGTGGTTGAGATCTTCCAAGCCAACATAGGAGGAAAGTTCGCCGCACTCACAGCCATCGACAATGATGTGGACACATTGGCCAACAACATCAAAGAAGTGTTAACGACAGCAGCAGAAGAAACATTAGGAAGAAGCAGAACAAAGAAACAACCCTGGGTGACAAATGAGGTTCTTGACCTCTGCGACAAAAGAAGAGAACTTAAGAAACAAAAGTTCACAAGTCAAGAAGCTTACAAGAAGTACATGGATAGCCACAGAGAAGTGAGGAAAAAGATGAGAGAAGCCAAAGAAGGGTGGATAGAAGAACAATGCAACAACATCGAAGCTGGAATGACCAAGGGAAACAGCAAAACAGCTTACGACACTTTGAAAGCACTAACGAAAACCACACAGCCTAAAGCCTCTGTTATTGAAGACAAAGAAGGAAATCTTTTAACGGAAAACAATGCCATCCTCCAACGCTGGACAGAATACTGTGAGGGATTGTACAACTACCCACTACGCCCAGATACCAACATAGTTTCTGACAAACCCCCTGAACACCAAGATAAAGACCCACCAATACTAAGGTGTGAAGTAGATGCAGCTATTAAACAATTGAAGAAGGGGAAGTCCCCTGGAATTGATAACATCCCAGCTGAACTCATAAAAAATGGAGGGAATGAAACAGCAAGGCGATTCACAGAACTTTGTCAGAAGATCCACGACACCAAAGAATGGCCAAAAGAATGGACACAGTCTCTTGTAATACCCCTGCCAAAGAAAGGAAACCTCAAGAAATGCCAGAACTACAGAACCATCAGTCTCATAAGTCATCCTAGCAAGATCATGCTGCAGGTAGTCCTCAACAGACTGAAAAACCAAGCAGAAAAACTCCTGGCAGAAGAACAAGCGGGCTTTAGACCAAAACGCAGCACAATGGAACAAATTTTCAATCTGAGAATTCTGATAGAGAAGCATCTCCAACACCAAAAAGACTTGTACCACAATTTCATAGACTTCAAAAAGGCCTTTGACAGGGTATGGCATGACGGCCTCTGGCAAGTACTCAGGCACTTCAACATTGACAGCTGCCTAATTGAAGTCATCAAGGCTCTGTACGAGAACGCAAAAAGTGCAGTTTTCATGAACAACCACGTGGGCGAGTTCTTCAAGACCACGGTTGGGGTTCGCCAGGGCTGCCTTCTCTCACCTGTACTCTTCAACCTCTTCCTCGAAAACATCATGACAGAGACACTGCAAAACCACCACACTTCCATCTCCATTGGTGGAAGACCTCTTTGCAACCTCAGATTTGCAGATGACATTGACCTCATGGGCAGCAGCAAACAAGAACTGCAAATCCTCACAGACAATTTAACAGATCGAGCGAGCGCATACGGCATGGAGGTCAGTACAGAGAAATCAAAGATCATGGTCAACAGCGCAAGTAATGACATCACGGAAATAAAGATGAATGGAGAAACACTAGAAGAGGTGAGCCAATTCAAATACTTAGGCTCCATCCTAACAAAAGATGGCACATCAAACAATGAAGTGAAAGCTCCCATCGCAACAGCAACATCTGCTCTAGTCAGACTCGAGAAGATCATCAGAAGCAACAACATCAGCTTCGGCACCAAATACCACCTTTACAAATCCCTCGTGATATCTATCCTCCTATATGGCTGTGAATCATGGACTCTGACAGCAGAGTTAGAGAGGAGAATCCAAGCATTCGAGAACAAGTGCCACAGAAGACTTCTCAAAATATCATACAAAGAACACAAGACCAATAACTATGTGAAAGAAGAAATCAAAAAGCGTGTGGGCCCCCAAGAGCCTTTGCTCTCCACCATAAAGAGGAGAAAGCTGATGTGGTTTGGTCACACCACAAGACACAACACCCTAGCAAAAACCATCCTGCAAGGAACAGTCGAGGGCAAGAGAAGAAGAGGCCGCCAAAAGAAATCATGGGTTGACAACATCAAAGACTGGACCGCCCAACCCCTAAAACACCTCCTACTAGCCACACAGGATCGTGAAGCATGGAAAAAGATCTCTGTTGCGTCTTCTCTCATGTCCCCCCTACGTCCTTTGGGACATGGGACTGAGTGAGTGAGTGAATGTGTAAAGAAGAAAAGGGGGAAAATTCATGTTTATACATTCATCAATAGATTATTTCCTTTACATCATCTCTTTCCTTCACGTTACTTTCACATACCTGCAATTGAACATAATAATTTTTAATGGTTATATCAACATTACAGGGGAGAAGACATGGAATATAGGGACAGTAGGTGGGGCAGGAGGTCAGTAATTAGATTTGGCAGCAGGATAGGCATGGTGTGTGAGTTGCTGCTGTAGCAGATGGGAAGCCATGATTAATAATTTTTCTGTGTATGGATGGATTGGGTTTGAGCGATGCCACTGATTCATACCATTCATTGGGGATAAACAGGGAGTGATGTTTTCTAAATTGAGGTTGTTTGGGGGATGGACAGATGGGGCTGATGCTTCCTGCATTTGTGAGTGAGTTAGAGGAGTCTGAAGTGGGTGGGGTGCCTCTAGAACTTTGCTTGGATTAGCTACTGAAGGGAGAGGAGGAAAGTGCTGACATGATTGAATGGACGGAGGAGGAGGAGGACCCTGAGCTGGCCAGTCATCTTTAAAACGATTTCCTGGGCCAGTGTTTCTAGACCAGTCACGATCTGGCTTTTGTTCAAAAACTCTGGGGTAATAATTCTGCGCTGGGAAAGTCCTTGAACTAACTCTCTGATGTCGTCCTGAGAGTCGTTCATCAGAAGAGGGACGTGCCTGCCATAATGCTTTGATATTTTCTGCTAGACGGGCAGTTCCTTTAGTATTGGGGTGTGTAAGACTGTTATAGAGATTTGTGTTTGAGGCAAAAGTGTTGTAGTGATTAAGGAAGGTTACATGTGATCTATTGCAAGCCATTTCCAAATTCTTATTAGATGGTATGATGCTGTTATTAAAATGGTGATTTTTTCTGGCAGGCAGGATGGAGCTGAAAGCCACCAGTGCCCGAGGAAATCTGGCCTGACACATTTCGATGACCTCGGCCCATGTGTCTAGAGGTACAGGACCAGCCGGACAGGAGTTTACACCAACGTGAATTATAACATGTTTTAGATTTGAGTTTGCTGGAATTGATTTCAGCCAGATTATAAGATCTTCCACACTCATTCCAGGGATACATATTTTGAAGAGATTTTCGTAGCGGGGGGCTAATCTTTTTGGATTAATAAAACGAATGACAGAGTCTCCAATGAGGAGCATGGTAGATTTATCAGGAATAGACATAACAGAAAGAGTTTCGAGTGGGGAGGGTTTTGCATCGGAATACTTATTTCGTGGATTAATGGTCATTTCTTTAATGGGATTGTTAGAGTCAGTTGTTACTTGATTTTCATGGGCAGAGAGAACAGTGAAGGGGTTAGATGTGGGAACTGAGTAGTGAATATTAGTGGCGGTCAATTCCGATGTAGGAGGTGGGGAGAGAGTCCCAAGATCTTTGTTTTCTTTTCTCTTTAGTGGCAGTGCGTGTTTCACTGTTGACTGTGATGCGGTCAGGTTTTCTGATTGTTCATAGCGCTCTGTCAATGAATGTGATTGGGAGTCTACAACAGAATTATTGCTTCCAGTAGATTATCGATTAAAGTCATTTGATTCTGTTTGCGTGAAATTATCGATGTCTAGTTTTTTTCATTTCAGAGTGGATAGTCCCTAGACGAGTTTTTCAGAGAACTTCAGAGAGAGAGAGAGAGAGAGAGAGAGAGAGAGAGAGAGAGAGAGAGAGAGATGAGAGGAGAGAGAGAGAGAGAGAGAGAGAGAGAGAGAGAGAGAGAGAGAGAATGAATGAATAATCTTTATTTTTCAAGGGTAACAGAGTAAGTAATCATTACATACTTTTTTTCATCCGGCCGATTATCGAGAGAGAGAGAGAGAGAGAGAGAGAGAGAGAGAGAGAGAGAGAGAGAGAGAGAGAGAGAGAGAGAGAGAGTCAGACAGACAGACAGACAGAGACAGAGACAGACAGACAGACAGAGAGTGCATGGACCCATTCGCGCGCGTGTACGTGTTTGTGAGTGTGTGTGTGTGTGTGAGTGTGCGCGCGCGAGCGCATGTGTGTGTGTGTGTGTGTGTGTGCGCGCGCGCGCGTGCGCGCGCATGTGTGTGTGTGTGTGTAGGTCAGTTGTTTCTTTCAAGGAGTTTCCCCATAAAGCAAACAGGCCCTGACCTAATAATTATTCCTTTTAAAGCAGTAGACGGTTCTGCGGTAAACCCCAAGGGCACTGTGGGTGGAATTGCTTTTCTCCTAACAATCCAATCAATTCTTCACTTTTTTCACACCCCTGTTCAGATCTCCTTAACTATTTGCTACTGACTCTAGTGCTACTGCTGGGCTACGTGAAGTAGGCCTAAAAGCACAAAACTACCTAGTACTTTGCTAACTTTCTACCAATGCCATAAGATAACCCAAAACAAAAACAACAAAAACAACAACAACAACAATGCCACCAACACTGACCAAACTATAAAAAAAAAATAATAACGTAACCACGTGTAGGTAGTGCAAGGTAAATTGAAAATTTTGTATTGTGTACCCCTTTATGTCACAACCGATTCCTCTACCGATTCCTCTTTTATCTGTCCTCTCAAAACCATTAGAGAAACACATTAATAAATGCCTACTTACTCATTTAAATGAAAATAGCCTTATACACCCCAATCAGTCTGGGTTCAGAGCAAATCATGCATGCCACACTGCCCTTGTTAAACTTATAGACAGATGGTTAGTTAATGTAAACAAAAAAGAATTTACAGGAGTTTTATTTATAGATTTTGCGAAGGCCTTTGATGTTATCGACCACAATCTGCTTATAAGGAAACTTGTATATTATAAACTATCTTCTGATGCCTTAAAGCTTATATCTTCCTTCCTATCTAACAGACAACAACAAGTTTATGTTAACAAATATTGTTCCCCTTTTCTACCAAATAAATTTGGTGTACCACAGGGTTCTATCCTAGGTCCCGCATTATTTTCTGTTTACATTAATGATCTCCCTTTATTTACAAAAGCTTCCTGTGACTTATTTGCAGATGACACCACTATTGATATTAACCATTATAACACGTCTCAAGTCTTCCGCAATTTGCAAGAAGATATTAATGTGCTTCTGGAATGGACTCAAATAAACCACATGGCACTTCATCCAAAGAAAACCAAATTTATGCTCATTTCCACAAGACAGAAACGACAGAACCTTAATATCGATCTACCACCGTATATTGGCAATGAAAAAATAGAGGAAGTCTCAAATCACAAAATTTTAGGGATAACCATTGATAACAACCTACTATGGTCTGCCCACATCCAAAAACTGTCAAAAACCATTGCCTCAAAGGTATACCAACTCGGTAAGATAAAAAATTTCCTAACTCTGCATGCCAGAAAAATATTCTTTTATTCTTACATTCAAACTTCTATTGATTATGCATCTACATTGTGGGATATGGCCAGCAACAATCTCCTTAAATTAATAGTGAGAGTGCATAAACGCGCCATAAAGCTTATCTTAAACAAATCATCTTCTTTAACAGTAGCTGACCATTCGGAGAATAATATTCTTCCCCTTAAATCCAAGCTTCTTTTTAACAAAGGAGTTTTGATGCATAAGATCTTACATGGAAATGCCCCATCCTTATTACAAAGCATTTTTACAGTAAATAATTCTAGACACTCTCATTTGATTAATCTACCTCTACCTAAGATTATCCTTTTTAAATCAAGCCTGGCATATTCTGGGGGATGGCTGTGGAATAGGCTTCCATCCCAATTAAAAAATGAAACTAATCTGACAAAATTTAAAACAATGTATCATAATCTTTTCATGAAACAATATGATATAACATATCTCCTTCCCAAGATGTATTAGTGTAACATGTATATCCTGTTTCCTTACTTGTTTGTCTTCTTCTTCTTCTTCTTCTTCTTCTTCTCTCTCTCTCTCTCTCTCTCTCTCTCTCTCTCTCTCTCTCTCTCTCTCTCTCTCTCTCTCTCTCTCTCTCTCTCTCTCTCTCTCTCTCTCTCTCTCTCCCCCCTTCTTTTTGCATTATTGGTATCCATGTTTGTGTATGTTCGTTTGTATCAATTGCTTTGTTTTTCTTAGAATTATTTTTCTTTTCTTTGAGGGCTGGATGAAAAAAAGTCTTGTTACTTAATCTATGACCCTCGTTAAATAAAATTGCGTTTGCGTTTGCGTTTGCGTTTCTACGTGAAATTCTGGCTGCTCTCTCTCCCCGGGGAGAGGGCGTCGCCACAAGTGCAGCGCCTACCCCTTTTTTCTGTTTTCCGCTTTAAGCACAACTTTCAGGGCTAAAGACAATCTCGACAATCACATTTCAAATCCTAAAAGCCTTCACATGTAAATCTTTGCATTTTACTGAATCAACAACTGATTAAAATTTTGGTCAGGACCCGAGTTAGAGTACAGTATGACTGAAAGCCTCCATACAATTGTTGATTCATGTTCCGTTTAGTTCCTGTCAGTTGCCTTTATTCTGATCGGAAAAGACCACAGAAGACAGCACAGAAAGAGATGACGTCAGAGACACTGTGTGCTCATGGAAAGAAGATGGCGCCAAGTTGTCATAATTATCATGGCTCTCACAGCTTCCATTTAAGTTCTTTAAAAAAAAAAAAATATATATATATATATATATATATATATATATATATATATATATATATATATATATATATATATATATATATAACACCTTTTTTAAAAAAACAAAAAAACTTTGTTATCATGCAAATACGAAAAAAAAACATGGCTAATTCCATAAGGCAAACGAAAGTATGCTGTGCTGAGTGAGTAAATTCTTTATCATAATATTATCTACACCGAAAATGGTATGGGGGAAGGGATAGCTCAGTCATCAGAGCACTCGCTCTCTCCAGGCTAAGGTTAAGCAGAATTGAGCGTGGTGATGGCTGACCATTCATGCACCTTGGCTTCAGTACAGTCCCCCAGTTCACCTTCACCTATCCCGTAGTCCTGTGGACAGTGGGGGCACCCCTGAAGATTTTACTACCAGCTTCCCCAGTTCACTCAACTGTAAATGGGTACCTGCGCTCTTGGGGGTCAGGGAAGGTGAAGCGGCGAGGGAGAGGAGATGGGCGCCGCCCTCAATATGCTGGCCCCTAGAGAAGCTGAGGTCTCTGATGCCTCGCTCCTCAGCGACTGCTAGGATAGGGGAACGTCTTGTGTTTTTATCTTTTATATTAAAAACAGCGTTTAAAACCTTAAAATTTCAGTGTAAGTAGATCCATAGAAAGATTGTGTTTAAAGTCTTATATGATAATGAAATTGCAGAGCAAACATTATGGGCTTACTCTGTGTTTATGTTACTGTTAATGTCTAGAATGAGGCAGTTCATCCAGGGTTGTACTCTACGCTTACTGTCATCATAATATATCCTGGCATCAACCGGGCCCGAGAGATACAGACACCTGCAGTATTGGTCAGGTAATTCGAGCAACACTCTCAAATTCGCATCCCTTAAGTGGATGAAGCTCGACTGTGTGGTCCCAGTTTCCCCACTGAGCCCACAGCACACTCATTCTGGGTAAGAGCCGGCCGGAGCCCGAAAAATTCCTAGAAGATTACACAACTTATTCCACTACAAGCTACCTAAGACAACATACCTCGAGTTCAACCATCCCCGACACAACTACACACCTTCAGTGTTGTTCTAATGTTTCAGACAACTTTCTGAAATGTGTGCTTTGAGTGCAGGGATGTTTTGTGTCAGTGTTCTCGTGGTGTCCTTACATTGATAATTGCAAATAGACATCTGGCCTTCAAAATGCGATATGACAAGAATAGGTATGGCTGTGGCAATGATATCGAAATAATCAGCGTGGTAACAGCAGGAAAGAACATAAGGCAGCAAAAAAAAACACAGAAAAAGGCAAATATAGAATTATACTTTCAACACCTATGTGTTAAAATGAATGGTATCAAGTTAGTATTAGTGACACGCCACCACGAATTAAGTCCCTTTGCACCTGACGCACTTTTTCTCTCTAGAGGTGAAATTTTTAGGCAGGTGGGGGTCACGTAATCGATTTCGAAATTGTGGTTGATTATATAAAAGTATAAGCTTTTTTTCTACCGTGAACTGAAGTATCGATGAGTAATTTTGTTTCCTTTTGCTTTAAAAATGCGTTTCAAATCACCCAGGCCCTCATTCTGACCACCAAGTATGATGCAAAACTTATCCATTTCTGATTGTGTCACGTCCTGCAGTCTACACTATCAATTTGGAATAACTTTTCATAGAATATTCCGAATTTCAAGCTGTTTTTTGTGTTGTTGTAGATGAAAAAAATGTTGATAACTAAATATTGACCTCCCATACAATTGCTACTCGTTATGTGCTGTAGCGTCCCCACGTCTCTCTCTCTCTCTCTCTCTCTCTCTCTCTCTCTCTCTCTCTCTCTCTCTCTCTCTCTCTCTCTCTCCTCTCTCTCTCTCTCTCTCTCTCTCCTCTCTCTCTCTCTCTCTCTCTCTCTTAATTTCGCCAGCTATCACCTGCCAGAGATAATAATCACCTTTGATGGCTGAGATCAGGTTCATCCCTGGCATTTTGTGACATTCATATAAATATATATATATATATATATATATATATATATATATATATATATATATATATATATATATATATATACGGTATATATATTTATATGTATATAGTATATATATATATATAATATAATATATATATACATATTATATATATGTACATATATGTTTTGTGTATATCTATCTACTATACTATATCTATATATATATTATATATATTATATATTATATATTTATATTATATATATATATATATATATATATATATATATATATATATATATATATATATATATATATATATATATATATATATATATATATATATATATAGTACACTATATATAATAATGATATATTATATATATATATATAATATTCTACTATGTCATATTACATAATGTGTGTCTATATGTATATAGGTATATATATATTTAGATATATAGATTATATACATGTATATACATTGTATATATATACAGTAGAACAGAGAGACAGAGAGAGAGAGACAGAGACAGAGGACACAGAGAGAGAGACAGAGACAGAGACACAGAGACAGAGAGAGAGAGTGGGGGGGGTAGGCCTACACTGACTATCAAACAGGGTATCCCTGTGGTCACATGTGCACTGTATAAGTTAGTATAAATGAATGAACAATCCACACAGCGCATGAAAACTAACCTTCATACTCCTAAAGGCGCGAACATGGGACTAGGACAAAATATTGAAAATTCAAGCAGGTGGGGGTAGGGTAGGGTGGGTCGGGGTGGAGAAAGAGGGAGGGAAAGTTGATACAACCTCAGATTGATACAAAGATATGAGCAGACAGATAGAAAAGGGAGGAGGGTGGAGAGAGAGAGAACACTGAACACTGAAATGGTTTAATGGTACCTTGGCCTTGGACCACAATACACCAGGTGAGGGGGGGCAGGGGTGTGAGTGTGATGCAAAATGAAAGCATGAATAAATTTTACATATACTATGTCAGTGAAAGATTGACAGCAGGGATACATTTCACACATACTATACAATGAAAATCAAAGCATGAAAACACTTCATACATACTATAGCAAAGAAAAGTGGAAGCATGTTAAGTTTCACTTAAACTACCCATATCATGGTAGTGAAAAAATTGAAAGCATGGATAAATTTCACGCCTGCCATAGCAATGAAAAATGAACTCGCGATACATTTCACACACACTATAGCAATGCAAAATGAACTCACTGATAAATTTAAAACCTACTCTATCAATGAAAACTGAAAGCATGGTTACATTCCACACATGCTATAGCAATGGAAAAGGGAAGCATCAATGAATTTCACACACATGAAATCAAATTATTAGTTTCTAACTAGGTATATAGTCTTGTATTTAGTATAGAAGTATAACACTTAGAAATTATGCTTAATAAAGAAACACCTCTATAGTTGTCAACATTATCTGGGTCACCCTTTTTATAGATTGGAATTGTTATAGCTTTGGACCACTGTTGAGGATATGTTCCTTGATCAAAAATCTTATTAAATAATTTTGTTAAGAATTTATAAACAATGCTTCCACCAAGCTTCAACATTTCAGCAGAAACATCATCTATGCCACATGCTTTTCCTTTTTTGAGTTTAGATATGGCTCGAATAACTTCTTCTTCACAAATAGTTTGGTTTAGGTCATGTTCTGGTTCTTCTGAGAAATCATTTTCAATACTGTTTTCCTCTGCTTGAGTTTGATTACTGCTTTGATACAGAGATTTAAAGTGGATAAACCAGTCATCCAGGCTAATGTTATTATTTATTTTTAGTTTGCCACCACATTCCATGTTTCTCAGATGTTTCCAAAACTGAGGTAAATTATTCATTTCTTTCACTAGATTGTCTATTTGTACTTTCCTGAATGCTTGTTTTTTCTCCTTCAATAAATATCTGTACCTTTTCCTTGCTTCTTCATATAATATTCTATCATCTTCTCTACGCGATTTTCTAAAAGAATTTAGTTTTTTCCGACTTTCTTTCTTTGATATGTGACATTCCTCATCAAACCACTCTGACCTTCTCTTCTTTGAAACGGAGAACACCTGAAACATGCATTGGCTAGAGCCTTTTAGACACTCCACAAAATCATCTAAAGCACTATCTACATTTGTATCTAAGATTTGGCTAGTGGAGAGAGAGAGAGAGAGAGAGAGAGAGAGAGAGAGAGAGACAGACAGACAGAGACAGAGAGACAGAGACAGACAGACAGACAGACAGAAAGACAGACAGAGACAGACAGACAGAGACAGAGACAGAGAGACAGAGACAGAAAGACAGACAGAGGCAGAGACAGATAGAGAATGGGAGAGAGAGACAGAGACAGAGACAGATAGAGAATGAGAGAGAGAGAGGAGAGAGGGTGATGGTTTGAATGCGGGTGTGTCTATATCACCAAGTAGTGAAGGACATTAAACAAAACAAAACAAAACAAAACAAAACAAAACATCCCTCACACTCTATGACCGTATCGTACACCATACTGACCACACCACACCACACCAAACCCACCACACCACCCCCACCACTGCCCATACTCTGCTTCTCAACCCCCCCTCCCCCACACCCACACTGCCCTGTCAACGGTTAGTGACCAGACAGTGTCAACCCATGAGAATGATGGGATAAGGGCAAGGGACATGGCTACAAATTGGAACGCACTTAGGGGAAACGCTTGATGGCAAAGTGCAAAGGACAAGCAGTCAGTGTCTGTGTGTATACTTCTCGTTATTTCCTCCCTCCCTTTTCCTTTTTCTAAGGGTTTTTTTTTTTGGCACATTTTTTTTTGTCTAGCTCATGAGCACGCGCGTGCGTGCGTGCGTGCGCAGACATGTGTGCATATAAACAACATGCGTGTCTTTCTCTCTGACTCTGTCTGTCTGTGTGTCTGACTGTCTGTCTGTCTGTCTGTCTATGTCTCTGTCTCTGTCTCTCTGTCTCTGTCTCTCTGTCTCTCTGTCTGTCTGTCTGTCTGTCTGTCTGTCTTCTCTCTCCTCTCTCTCTCTCTCTCTCTCTCTCTCTCTCATCTCTCTCTCTCTCTCTCTCTCACACACACACACACACTCACTCACTCACTCATACTCACACACACATACACTCACACACATATGCTTTGACAGTAATATGTTTATAACACTTATGTTATATGCCCACACTCTAAGCCCACCATTCTTTTGTATGATGGCCTAAGGTTGATGTACAGTTAAAGTCTGAAATCTTGAAGCCTCTCTCGTTAAATATCTGAACTCCATCAACCTGAAAACAGAAAGACATTAATTGACACAGTACCTTAACTATTCAAGCAGTCAGCTCACTCGCTCTTTCCAAGCTAACTTAAGCAGTGATAAACGTGATTTACCTTGTGTGGATGGGCGACCTTTCGGGTGCCTTAGTTCCAATACAGTCCCCCAGCTCACCCAGCTGTAAATGAGTACCTACTCCTAGGGGGCGGGATAGCTAAAAGGTCAGAGCGCTCGCTTTCCCCCAGTCAAGTAAAGCAGCATCGAGCGTGGTTACCAAGTTGGATGGGTGACCGTTTGCGCGCCTTGGCTTCAGTACAGTCCCCCCCCCCCCCCCCCAATTCACCCAGCTGTAAATGGGTACCTACCCTCTTTAGAGTCAGGGAAGGTAAAGCAGCGAGGGAGAGGAGATGGGCGCCACTGCCCTCAATATGCTGGCCCCCTAGAGAAACTGAGGTCTCTGATACCTCGCTCCCCTACGACCGCCTAGGTTATGGGACACTTTTACCGTTACCTTTACCTTGTACTCTCTTTAGAGACAGGGAAGGTAAAGCAGTGAGGGAGAGGAGGCAGCTTTCACACTATGGTCCATACAGAAGCTGAGGTCTCTGAACCTTGCTTCACTACAACTTCATAGGTTATGGGGCACCTATCTTGATTATTGTATTATTCCTAAGGGCCAATGAACTTCAAAGCAGGCTGTGATGAGGGCACCAGCCAGTTGAGCTTAATGGGATCATAAACGCTAGTGACATTGATGCTGCTTACTGAATAGTGATGATAATAATAGAGATGTAGTGACAATTCTGTAGTGGAGGATTGTCTGAGAGTGTGTTTTATTGGTGGTGTTGGTGATGATGATGATGATCATGGTTATGATGATGGTGATAATGATTATGATGATGTGTACGTGTGTGAGTGAGTGAGTGTGTGTGTGTGTGTGTGTTGTATGTGTGTGTGTTGTGTTGTGTTTGTGTGTGTATGTGAGTGTGTTCATGTGTGTGTATGTGGGTGTATGTGGGTGTGAATGCCTGTGTGCGTTTGGGTGTGTGTGTGTGTGTGGCGTGTGTTGTGTGGTGTGTGTGTGTGTGTGTGGTGTTGTGTGTGTTGTGTGTGTGTGTGTGTGTGTGTGTGTGTGTGTGTGTGTGTGTCGTGTGTGTGAGTGTGTGTGTGTGTGCGTGTGTGTGTGTGTGTGTGTGTGTGTGTGTGTGTGTGTGTGTGTGTGTGTATTGTGTGTCTGTCTGTCTTTCTGTCTGTCTGTGTATGTGTGTATGTATGTGTGTGTGTCTGTCTGTCTGTCTGTGCGTGTGTGTGTGTCTGTCTGTCTGTCTGTGCGTGTGTGTGCGTATGTGTGTATGTGTGTGTGCGTATTGTGTGTGTCTGTCTGTCTGTCTTTCTGTCTGTCTGTCTGTGTATGTGTGCATGTATGTGTGTATGTGTGTGGTCTGTCTGTCTATGCGTGTGTGTGTGTGTGTGTCTATCTGTCTGTCTGTGCGTGTGTGTGTACGTGCGTATGTGTGTGTGTGCTGTGTGTCTGTCTGTCTGTCTATATATGTACGTATGTGTTTATCAGTGGGAGGGGGCTGTGGGTGTTCTGTGGTTTGTGTTGTTGTTTTTTTTGCCTGGTGTGGGCAGGTAAATATTTCATGTCGTTGCCTAGATTCAGAAACAAGTGGCAGGCTGCAAGCTGTTACTCTTCAATTGAAATGTCTGTTCACATTAAATGTTAAATGTCTATTCACATTAAACGTTAAATTTCTATTCACATTTAAACGATATTATACACAACAACGTAATTATAGATGGTAAGAAAATCGGGACCGTCCATAGCTTCAAATATCTGGGAGCGACAGTATTAGATGAAGGATCAAAACCTGAAATTCTCTCCCGGATAGCCCAGACCACAGCTGCAATGACCAAACTTCAAGTCCTCTGGAATGACAAGAACATCGCCATCAGCTTCAAGATCAGACTGATGCGTTCCCTGATCATGTCCATATTTTTGTATGGTTGTGAAACATGGACCATAACAGCAGACATCGAAAGAAGGATACAGGCAATGGGGATGAATCGCTTTCGTTAACTCCTTGGCATTTCATACAGAGATCACATCACTAATGAAGAAGTGAAAACCAGAATAAAGAATGCCATCAGTCCATATGAAGAGCTCCTAACTACAGTGAAAAAAACGCAAGCTAAAAGTGGTACGGGCACGTCACACGATCATCCGGACTGGCCAAGACAGTCTTACAGGGAACAGTAAGGGGAGGGAGAGGAAGAGGCAGACAGAGGAAACGATGGGAAGACAACATCAGAGAGTGGACAGGCCTCCTGCTACGGAGGGCGGAGGACCGTGGGGAGTGGAGGAAGCTGGTTGCAGAATCTTCAGTTGTGCCCCCACGGTCCACGGGACTATGGGACAGGTGAAGGTGAAGAATACACAATTCAGAAAAAGAAGTTAAGGAACTATCCAACGACTGTAACCATAATACGATGCAAAAAAAAAAAAAGTAATTGGTAGTTGGTGATAGTTCGTGTGCTTGTGGGCATGGGGGATTTGTTCTGAATTATGTTTTTTTGTATTCTACTTGAAAAAAAAGAAGATTTTTTTAAAAAAAGGAATTGATATTGTGAATAAGTGTGTAACTAATGTAACTACAATAGATAGCGAGAGAGACAGACAGACAAACGGACGGACGGACAGCCGGCCGGACGGCCGGACGAACGGACTGACGGACGGACGGACGGACGGACGGACGGACGGACGGACGGATGGACGGACAGACAGACAGACAGACAGACAGACAGACAGACAGACGGGTACAGTAGATAGATAGATAAGATAGATAGATAGATAAGATAGATAGATAGATAATAGAATAGATAGATAGATAGATAGATAGATAGATAGATAGATAGATAGATAGATAGATAGATAGATAGATAGATAGATAGATAGATAGATAGATAGATAGATAGATAGAAAGAATAGATAGGATAATATGATATGATAGAAGATCTTGTAAGTGATGGCTTTTTTGTTTTTGAATCTTTGACAAAAATCATATTGTATAAATGAGATGAAGGTTGTAAGTGTGTAGCCTGCACTTGTTTTCCCCACTACATTTTCTCATTTATATATATAGTATAGTAGAAATTAGTAGTATGTGAGATGTAGTAGTATGGTAGTAAGTAGAAGTAGTAGTAGTAGTCGTAGTCGTAGTAGTCAGTAGCTAGTCGTAGTCAGTCAGTAGTGTAGTAGTAGTAGTAGTAGTGTGTAGTGTATGTAGTAGTAGTCGTCGTAGTCGTCGTAGTCGTCGTCGTAGTAGTCGTAGTAGTCGTAGTAGTCGTCGTAGTAGTCGTCGTAGTCGTCGTAGTCGTCGTCGTAGTCGTCGTAGTGTCGAAAGTCGTCGTAGTCGTAGTCGTGTAGTCGTTAGTGTATCGTAGTCGTAGTAGTAAGTAGTAGTAGTTAGTAGTAGTAGTAGTAGTATAGTAGTAGTAGTAGTAGTAGTAGTAGTAGTAGTAGTAAGTAGTAGAGAAGAATCACTTATAAAGAGAGACAATCAGACAGACGGACAGAAATGGAAAGATAGAGAGATGGGTAGATGAACAGTGAGAAGAAAAAGAGACACAGACGGACGCACAAACAGACACTCAGATACACAGACACATAGACACACAGACAGACAGACAGACAGACAGACAGACAGACAGACAGACACACACACACACAGACAGACAGACAGACAGACAGACACAGACACAGACACACAGACAGACAACGACAGAGACGGAGGGAGATGCCAGCTGATTTGATTTTTTTTTTCAGCTGCGTTTGCGATTCAAGTTTCTAAATCAGCTCTATTAGCCAGACCTGACGAGTGCGCTCCCTTTCATTCGTCAAGCTGTTGCATGTTCATAGAATCTGTTTCATATTTCCCCGCTTAGGCTCTCACCCCCCCCCCCCCCCCCACCACCACCACCACCACCACACCACCACCAACTCAGATCATTTTTTTTATTTTATTCATTCATTTATTTATTTATTTTATTCGTTTATGTCGAGGATAATGGATTAAGCACTCATGTGCTTTTTTTTCATCCAGTCCCTGTGTGTATCCAGTTGTGTAAATATTGTCATCTGTTTTCCCACCGGCACACAATGGCCTACTCTCACGAAAAGCGGAACAGGATTTAACGTGTGCGCAAGATGTTCCGCGTGTGTTCGCACACGGGGCCTCTGTTTACAATCTCATCTGAAAGACTTTTGGGGATAGTGGAGTCAGCACTGATGTTAACTCCAGGGGAAAAATCCCCTCCAACGGGAATCGAAATCGGGTCGTCAAATTGCGAGCGCAATGTTCGGAGCACTAGGCTCTCTCCCGAATAATATAATGCAATTTTTTCATGAGTTGTGACCATGAGTTGTGGTCTGGGTGCTAGTCTTTCGGATGAGACGAAAAACCGAAGTTCTGTGAATTACACATAATTATTTAGCGCAAGTAAATGAACCCACGACAACAAGAGAGTTACTCCTGGTGAAAGGCTGTAGAGAAAAGCTACTCTGATATGGGGAAACAAATACAGATGCAGACAGGAAAAAAAAATAATGGGTGGCGCTGCTCTTGTGGCGCGAAGCGCTCTTTCCTGGGGAGAGCATCCCGAATTTCAAGCAGAGAAATTTGCCGTGACTTAAAGTGGTGTAATAATATAATGTAATTTGTTTTCTGCTTGGAATTTAACACTCTTGAAACTGCCAGGGTGGGGAGATAGAGAGAGAGAAAAGGGATAGTGGGAGAGGGGGAGAGAGAGGGGGGATGGAGAGAGAGAGAGAGAGGAGAGGAGAGAGAGAGAGAAGAGAGAGAGAGAGAGAGAGAGAGAGAGAGAGGAGAGAGAGAGAGAGAGAGAGAGAGAGAGAGAGAGAAGAGAGAGAGAGAGAAGGCAAGGCAAGGCAAGGCAAGGCAAGGCAAGACAAGGCAAGGCAAGGCAAGGCAAGGCAAATTCTTTTATTCGAGGATAATAGATAAGCACTCATGTGCTTTTTTACATCCAGTCCCCGAGAGAGAGAGAGAGAGAAGAGAGAGAGAGGAGAGAGAGAGAGAGAGAGAGAGAGAGAGAGAGAGAGAGAGAGAATGAGAGAGAGAGAGAGTGATCGAGAGAGACAGACAGACAGACAGAAACAAGAGAAAAGAAGAGAGAAAAGAGAAAGAAAAGGGATAGTGGGAGAGGGGAGAGAGGGGGAGAGGAGAGAGAAGAGAGAGAGAGAGAGAGAGAGAGAGAGAGAGAGAGAGAGAGAGAGAGAGAGAGAGAGAGAGAGAGAGAGAGAGAGAGAGAGAAGGCAAGGCAAGGCAAGGCAAGGCAAGGCAAGGCAAGGCAAGGCAAGGCAAGGCAAGGCAAGGCAAGGCAAGGCAAGGCAAATTCTTTTATTCGAGGATAATAGATAAGCACTCATGTGTTTTTTTACATCCAGTCCCAGAGAGAGAGAGAGAGAGAGAGAGAGAGAGAGAGAGAGAGAGAGAGAGAGAGAGAGAGAGAGAGAGAGAGAGAGAGAGAGAGAGAGAATGAGAGAGAGAGAGAGTGATCGAGAGAGACAGACAGACAGACAGACAGAGAGAAAAGAGAGAGAGAAAAGGGATAGTGGGAGAGGGGGAGAGAGGGGGAGGGAGAGAGAAGAGAGAGAGAGAGAGAGAGAGAGAGAGAGAGACAGAGACAGAGACAGAGACATTAGTGGGAGAGGGGGAGAGAGGGGGAGGGAGAGAGAGAGAGAGAGAGAGAGAGAGAGAGACAGAGACAGAGACAGAGACAGAGACAGAGACAGAGACAGAGAGACAGAGAGAAAGAGAGAGAGAGAGAGAGAGAGAGAGAGAGAGAGAGAGAGAGAGAGAGAGAAAGAGAGAGAGAGAGAGAGAGAGAGAGAGAGAGATGGAGAGAGAGAGAAAGAGAGACAGACAGACAGACAGACGACAGACAGACAGACAGACAGAGACAGAGAGAAGAGGAGAGAGAGAGAGAGAGAGAGAGAGAGAGAGAGAGAGAAGAGAGAGAGAGAGAGAGAGAGAGAGAGAGAGAGAGAGAGAGAGAGGAGAGAGAAGAGAGAGAGAGAGAGAGGAGAGAGAAAGGAAGGAAGGAAGAGTGAGACCGAGAGAGAGAGAGAGTTGACACTTGACACTTGACACTTTAATTAGCATTAGCATTTGACAATTCTGTACGGCCAGGAGGGGTGAATTGATAGTACATAGCCCAGAATAAACAACAACAACATCAAAGAAACGAAATTAATAATTTAATAGTCAATCATGTCAACGACTTGAAAGAAAGATTATGTCTAACACGGAGACATAGCATTGTTTTGTTGCTGTTGATTTCTGTTTGAGGTGTTCTTTTTGCTTTTGCACAACTTGCGTTCCTACATTAGTTAAAGTCTGTCCCGAGCCTAAGGCTCATCAGGCCGGTGCTTATCCCGGTTTCTGTGGCGCTAAGCGACTGAGAGTCATAGACTCCCCCTGGATAGGACGCCAGTCTATCGCAGGGTTAACCCCCCAACACAAGGTTGGTACCCCCTTTTACACCTGGGCGGGGTGAGAAAATAGCCGTAAAGTGCCTTTTCCAAGGGCACAACGCCATAGCCGACAGCTGGGATCGAACCCGCAACCTTTAGATTACGAGTCCAACGCCCTAACCACTCGACTACCGCGGCGGCTGCGTTCCTACATACAGATGTTGAACATTATGAACAAAACAAATGTGACCGCCCAACTCACTGGACTATGCAAATCTTGGGTCAAATTAATTAAACATTCTTTTATTTTTAAAAAAAAAAAAAAGAATATATACTGATAATGGGGAAGGGATAGCTCAGTGGTCAATGCGCTCGCTTTTCCTCAAGCTAAGGTTAAGCAGCATCGAGTGTGGTTACCAGTTGGATGGGTGACTGTTTGCGCGCCTTGGCTTCAGTGCAGTCCCCCAGTTCACCCAGCTGAAAATGGGTACCTGTCCTCTTTAGGGCCAGGGAAGGTAAAGCAGCGAGGGAGAGGGGATAGGCGCCGCCCTCAATATGCTG
>CM060347.1:31185358-31187858 GCA_030674155.1 Stramonita haemastoma | reverse complement strand
AAAAATGTAAACAGAAAAAAATGGGAGAGAGAATGCACACGTTATCATCAACGAGGTTTGTCTACTACGCCAAACGACACCCTTTGCACAAATGCGCGACGCTTTCAGTTCTCTCCCCTAGCAAAGAACACTGCTATCTTCTTTGTGGCTACTAAAATTCATGAAGGGAAGGGAGTTTAATTAGAGACATCCGAAGAGTAAGCTATTGTATGCTAGTGAGATCATATGACAAACTTTACAAAACTGTATACATACGGGGACTGGATGTAAAAAAAAAAAAAAAGCACATGAGTGCATATTCCACTATCCTCGAAATAAAAGAATAAATCCATAAAAAAGAATAAATAAATAGATGTTCTCTCCCCTTACAAAGAACGCTGTTCCCTTCCTAGTTGTTACTAAAATTCATGAAGGGAAGGGAGTTAATTAGAGATATCCATCATGTTCTCTCCCCTTACAAAGAACGCTATTACTTTCTCTGTTGTTACTAAAATTCATAAAGGTTCGCCCACCCAGGGGGAGTGTATTGTGTGCTGGTGGGAACAAATGACAATATTTACAAAGCTGCATACACACGGGGACTGGATGAAAAAAGCACATGAGTGCTTATTCCGTTATCCTCGATATAAAAGAATAAATAAATAAATAAGATATAGAATGCAAACCAAAATACTTACCTATCTAATATTTATTTATGTATTTATTTTTATTTTATTCTTTTATATCGAGGAAAATGGGATAAACACCCATGTGTTTTTTTTTCATCCAGTCCCCATGTGTATGCAGTTTTGTAAATATTGTCATCCCTTCCCACCGGCATACAATGGCCTAACTCTTACGAAAAGCGGAACAGGATTTAACGTGTGCGCAAGATGTTCTGCATGCGTTCACAAACATGGCCTCGGTTTATAGTCTCATCCGAAAGACTTTTGGGGAGAGTGGAGTCAGCACTGATGTTAACTCCAGAGGAAAAATCCCCTCGACCAGGAATCGAACCCGGGTCGTCAAATTGCCAGCGCAATATTCTGACCACTAGGCTATCCCCTCCCCAGAGAGAGAGAGAGAGAGAGAGAGAGAGAGAGAGAGAGAGAGAGAGAGAGAGAGAGAGAGAGAGAGGAGAGAAGAGATCATATGCAACGTCCCTATCAAGGGCAGGTATTCATCTCAAATTAGGAGACGCCACAAGGCGTTATTTCCCTTACACTGTCGGGTGTACAAAGCTCATTCTGTTTTAAAGTGTGTGTGAGGATAATGGAATAAGCACTCGTATGCTTTTTTACATCCAGTCCCCGTGTGTATGCAAATTTGTAATTTTTGTCATCGGCACACGATGGCCTACTCTTACGAAAAGCGGAACAGGATTTAACGTTATGCGCAAGATGTTCTGCGTGCGTTCGCACACGGAGCCTCGGTTTAAAGTCTCATCCGAAAGACTTTTGGGGAGAGTGGAGTCAGCACTGATGCTAACACGATTTCGAGGCTGTGAGCTGGGTATGTTGGTGCTTCCCTAACCCACTTGAACGTTGACATGAATCATTGGATTTTGACGTGAACATTTAATCTTCTGCATGTGTATATACACGAAAGGAGTTAAGGCACTTGCAGGTCTGCACTTGAAGTTATACTGGGAGATCGTAATGTGATACGTTTCACTAAGTGTTCAATAGCTGATCGACCTCTCCGAAAGCCACCTGGATTCACAGGAATTATTTTATATTCTTCCTAAAAATGATATGAGTCAACCTTTAGAGGATTTTTGGCCTTAAGTGGTGGTCTGGATGCCAGTTTTTCGGATGAGACAATAAACGGGTATGCAATACACATTAGGTGCACGTAGAGGAACCCACGGCAACAAGATAGCTGTCTGCGGGAAAATCATGTTTAAAAAAGCTTCTGTCGTAGAGAAACAAATTCACCTGTAAACAGGAAAGTTAAAAAAAAAAGTGAAAAGGTAAAGCCGACCTTGTGGGAACATGCTCTCTCTCTCTCTTTTTTGTCATCGGCACACGATGGCCTACTCTTACGAAAAGCGGAACAGGATTTAACGTTATGCGCAAGATGTTCTGCGCATGATGTTTTTTCTCTCCCCTTTTATCAAAATCTTATGTTTTATGGGACTTATTTTGATGATAGATGGTGGTGGATTGATGTCTTCAGTCATTTAACCTCATCATATTCTGATGTTTGCTCTTTAATTATTGCGCTTTTTTTGTTGTTTTGTTTTGTTTTGTTTTTTGTTTGTTTTGTTTTTGTTTATTTTCCTTTATTCAAATCAAAATTATCATTGATTCTTACTTCTTTTTCGTTTCTGAATGAGTGACTTTTATAACATTACCTTAGTATTGTATCTCTGTGTTATTTCTTGCCTGTTTGATACTTGGTATGGTTCCTTACTTTTGGTATTTGGATCATTATAATTGTTGTTGTGTAGTTGTGGCTATTATTTTTATTTTTTTCTATCTTAATGTTATCCCTGAAAAGGGCGGGGACTGGATGTAAA
>CM060347.1:31170358-31172858 GCA_030674155.1 Stramonita haemastoma | reverse complement strand
GGAGTTAACTTCAGTGCTGACTCCATTCCCCCCCCCCCCCCCCCCCAAAAAAAAAGTCTTTCGGGTGAGACTTTTAAACCGAGGCCCCGTGTGCGCGAAAGCACGCGGAACATCTTGTGCGTACACGTTAAATCATGTTCCGCTTTTCGTAAGAGTTAGGCTATCGTGTGCCGGTGGGCACAGATGACAAGATTTACAAAACTGCATACACACGGGGACTGGATGAAAAGTAAAGCTCATGAGTGCTTATTCCATTATCCTCGATATAAAAGAATAACTAAATGAATGAATAAATAAATGAATAATTAATAAATAAATAAATAAATAAATAATAAATACTACAGTTGTAGCAGTAAAGTACTTCACCCTTCGCCTGTCCCGTAGTCCCGTGGACCGTGGGGGGAACAACTGAAGATTCTGCAACCAGCTTCCTCCACTCTCTAGAGAAGGCTGGAGGAGTATAGTACATGCATGCCAAAGATCAGCATATGCACGTTTAAGATCTTCGGTCATTCGTGCCAGCGTTTGATGCGTTAGGGAAACACCAACATAATTATCAAACAGACATCCCTGAAATACCGTCTACTACCTTTATAGTGCCGGTGGGAACAAATGACAGAATTGACAAAAACTGCATACACACGGGGGCTGGATGTAAAAAAAAAAATTAAAAAGCACATGAGTACTTATTCTGTTATCCTCGATATAAAAGAATCAATCAATCAATCAATAAATAGTGGGCAAAAAACGGTAAGATAAAAAGGTAAAGGTGTCCCATAACCTGTGTGGTCGTAGAGGAGCGAGGCGTCAGAGACCTCAGCTTCTCTAGGGGCCAGCATGTTGAGGGCGGCACCCATCTCCTCTCCCTCGCTGCTTTACCTTCCCTGACCCTAGAGAGGGCAGGTAACCAATTTACAGCTGGGTGAACTGGGGGAACTGTACTGTAGCCAAGGCGCGCAAGCGGTCACCCATCCAATTGGCAACCACACTCGACGCTGCTTAAAACTTGACTGGGGGCGCGGGAAAGCGAGCGCTCTGACCACTGAGCTATCCCGTCCCCAGAAAAAAAAAACACCTCACCATCGACGAACCTCAGAGCTCTAGCCCAGAAACGAACAATAAAAAAAATGTTAACTTTAAAAAAAATCATCCAAAAAAAAACGTCAAAAAAAACAAAAATCGTCCAAAAGCTCACCGGACAGAAGAACTGTGACAGTGCTGTTGGTGTTGGCCAGGCTTCATGGCTATCCCGTCCCCAGAAAAAAACAAAACAAAAAAAACCACCTCACCATCGATGAACCTCAGAGCTCTAACCTAGGAACGAACAAAAAAAATGTAATAACCTTTTAAAAAAAATCGTCAAAAATTATAAAAGATCGTCCAAAAGCTCACCGGACAGAAGAACTGTGACAGTGCTGTTGATGTTGGCCAGGATTCCCTTCATGGCTCTGACCATGTGGTGTGTCTCCTTCTCCTCCCCTCTCTGCAGGTTGGTGTCCAGGCCAAAGGCTGTTCCCGCAATCACGTCCATGGTGAACCTCTGGTACGTTCTGAAAATCCAGCATGCAGCCATGAGAGAGCAAAGCTGACAATGGCTACCTGCCCTCTTTAGGGTCAGGGAAGATAAGATAAAGCAGCGAGGGAAGAGGAGATGGGCGCCGCGCGCGCTCAACATGCTGGCCCCTTAGAGAAGCTGAGGAGGTCTCTGACGCCTCGCTCCCCTACGACCACACAGGTTATGGGACACCTTTACCTTTTACCTTTTATTTTGTAGACATTCATGGGGTACGTGATAGCTCAGTGGTCAGAGCACTCGCTTTTCCTTAAGCTAAAGTTACGCAGCATTGAGCGTGGCTACCAAGTGGATGGGTAACTGACCGTTTGCGCGCCTTGGTTTCAGTACAGTTCCCCAGTTCACCCAGCTGTAAATGGGTACCTGCCCTCTTTAGGGTCAGGGAAGGTAAAGCAGCGATGGAGAAGGGATGGGCGCCGCCCTCAATATGCTGGCCCCTCGAGAAGCTGAGGTATCTGACGCCTCGCTCCCGTACGAACACCTAGGTTATGGAACACCTTTACCTTTTACCTTTTATTTTGCAGATATTTATGGGGTACGGGATAGCTCAGTGGTCAGAGCACTCACTTTCCTCCTAGCTAAAGTTAAGCAGCATCGAGCGTGGTTACCAAGTGGATGGGTGGCTGTTTGCGTGCTTTGGTTTCAGTACAGTCCCCCAGTTCACCCAGCTGTAAATGGGTACCTGCCCTCTTTAGGGTCAGAGAAGGTCAAGCAGCTAGGGAATGGAGATGGGCGCCGCCCTCAACATGCTGGACCCTAGAGAAGCTGAGGTCTCTGACGCCTCGCCTCGCTCCCGGCACAGCAGACAAATCCAACATCACTCAGTCTAGAGTGCTAAATTCAGCACGTCCTTTTCTTTTTACTTAGTCAAAGTATGGGGCCAGTTCCTGCTATAATAAATAGCACAAGCTAGCCCCCCACCTAAGC
>CM060347.1:31157858-31162858 GCA_030674155.1 Stramonita haemastoma | reverse complement strand
GTGACTGTTTGCGTGCTTGGTTTCAGTACAGTTCCCTCAGGTTCACCCAGCTGTAAATGTGTACCTGCCCTCTTTAGGGTCAGGGAAGGTAAAGAACGAAGAATGTAAAACTGCGAGGTTCTGGGTTCGATTCCAGACCTTTCCCGTTCTTCTCAGTTTGACGAGAAAATCGAACTGAAAGTCAAAGTCCGGATGAGACTATAAACCAACGCTTCGTGTCGTACGAATGCACGCTGAACATTTTGCACACACTTTAAAAACCCGTTCCACTTTTCGGAAGAGTAGGCCATTCCGTACCAGTAGGAACAGATGACAAGATTTTTTTCCAAATTTTGTCGTCATCTTTTATTTTAAATACATGACATGATTTTTTTTAAATGCTGGTGGGAACAGATGACATTTACAAAACTGCATACACACGGGGACTGGATGTAAAAAAAAGCACAAGAGTGCTTATCCCATTATCCTCGATATACAAGAAAAAAAGTAAAAATAAATCCTCGATATAAAAGAATAAATAAATCAATCAATGAATACACATGTATTAATTTCCTTTTTTTTTTTTTTGGTTATCAGCAAGAAAAGAGGGTTGGACTTACATGTAGAAGACAACGAGGACCATGACCATCAGTACCAAAGTGAGTGGTATGTCGACCAATCCCAGAACTCCATGATTCTCTTTTTTCTTTCACCGCTCTACCATTCAGTTTCACGGGGAGGGTCAGTCACAACCAGCTTCACGCACTGGCGTCACTACTGCCTGCAACATGATTAAAAAGAATAGATAAGTTAAAAACAAAAAAATAAAAAATAAAAAAATGATAGTATAGTAGTAGTAGTAGTAGTAGTAGTAGTAGTAGTAGTAGTAGTAGTAGTAGTAGTAGTAGTATAGTATAATAATAATAATAATATAATAATAATATAATAATAATAATAATAATAATAATAATAATAATAATAATTTTTTTAAAAATTAAGGTAAAGGTGTCCCATAACCTGTGTGGTCGTAGGGGAGCGAGGTGTCAGAGACCTCAGCTTCTCTAGGGGCCAGCATATTGAGGGCAGTGGCGCCCATCTCCTCTCCCTCGCTGCTTTACCTTTCCTGACCCTAAAGAGGGCAGGTACCCATTAAAATTACAGATTGGAAAGCGAGCGCTCTGACCACTGAGCCATCCCGTCCCGCAGGAATAGATAGATGAATCGATAAAAACGTGTTTTTGACTTGACTTGACTTGACTTAAAAACGAATGATAGATAAAGAGATGAATAGAAATGGGCAACTAATACAGCCATGGAACCAGCGTACAGTGTGTGTGTGGGGGGGGGGGGGGGGTTTTTGGTGCATGAAAATATTCTCCTGATTTTGAAACTGAAAATACAATCACTTAACAATGCTAACACAGACTAAAGTGGAGTGGAGTGGAGTGGAGTGGAGTGGAGTGGAGTGGAGTGGAGTGGAGTGGAGTGGAGTGGAGTGTAGCGGAGCGGAGCGGAGCGTGGTGTGGTGTAGTGCGGTGCGGTGCGGTGCGGTGCGGTGCGGTGCAGTGCAGTGCAGTGCAGTGCAATGGAGTGGAGTGGAGTGTTCACCACTTAAAGTCACAACAGATTTCTCTGCCTGAAATTCGGGCTGCCCTCCCCGGGAAGAGCGCGTCGCCACAAGAGCAGCGCCACCCATTATTTGTTTTGTCTCTTCTCTGTATGTGTATCTGTTTCCCTATCAGAGTGGCTTTTTTTCTCCATAATTTTTCCAGGGACAAGCCTTTTATTGCTATAGGTTCCAATACGTGCCCTAAATGCCCGTTACGCACGGGACATCAGCTTATCGTCTCAGCGGGAATCAAACCACCAGCCACACACTTTGAACCCGGACTTTTTACTTCCTAGGCAAGTGCGTTACTTCAAGAGTACTGATCCACTGTCTGACTTTAAACCGAGGCCCGTGTGTGAACGCACGGAGAACATCTTGCGCACACGTTAAATCCTGTTCCGCTTTTCGTAAGAGTAGGCCATCGTGTGCCGGTGGGAACAGATGACATTTACAAAACTGCATACACACGGGGACTGGATGTAAAAAAGCACAAGAGTGCTTATTCCATTATCCTCGATATAAAAGAATAAATCAAATCAAATCAAATTAAATCTGTATGCTCTGTGAGTACAAAGACTAAACAAATACAGTTGCAAACAGGAAAAAGAAAATAAAAATGATAGGTGGCGCTGTACTTGTGGCGTCGCGCTCACCCCGGGGAGAGCAGCTGAAATTTCACGTAGAGAACATAAATTGGGACAGAAAGTGGTATAAAATGAAAAATATTTTTTATCAAAAAAATAATAAACTTGATGCTATAATATAATGACGAGAAGATTGGAAAAAGGTTTCACCCTGTCTTGTTCTTCATTTATTTAGTGTGATGTTGTTAAGCTGCAGACCATTACTTTCCTTGCATATATATAATATATATATATATATATATATATATATATATATATATATATATATATATATATATATATATATATTGTGTGTGTGTGTGTGTGTGTGTGTGTGGTGTGGTGTGTGTGTGTGTGTGTGTGTGCGTGCATGCGCGTGTGTGTATGTATGTAAGAATACTGTGATAAGCTTATTCTTGTTGCATTCATTTTGTATGTTGGTGCTACATAGTCCATAAAAGTTTTGTTTGAAAAAAATAAGATCAAAACTGTAAAACTGCTTGTGTTTCTTTTCCTTTCAGGTTTTTTTGTTTTTTTTTATCCTCGGCTAGAGTTCCTAGGTTCACCAATGGTGAGATTTTTTGAGTATGCAACGGTTTTTTTCCCACCATTAAGGTAGCCACATTCTGACTTCGCAGATGCTTGTGTGTCTAACCTGGGGATTTCTCCATATTCATTCCGTGATATCAGGGCTAGCAGAAAACAGAAATATCAGAGACTGCAAGATTTCTTCAAATTTATGTTTTTAGATTTTTTTTCATTAATTAAGCTTCCATCTGAATATTTTCAGCAAATTTGCAATCAAAATGAGTCAGACGCTTTTATTTTTTTTACTATATTGTTTTCTGTTTATTTTCTGATGATATATGCTGTGAGTAGGCTTTAAGTTTGTTTTTGTTTGTTTTATTATTTTTTAACGATACCAGCAGTAAATCAATATGTCGAGTGTGTGCTGTTGAGTCGATACGTAGTAAACTTTTTCACACTGAATGGGGGGAGTGGGGTTGGTGGGGTTTGTTTGGGGGGGGTTTTGGGGGGGGGGGGTGTTTGGTTGTGTGTTTTGGATTTGGGTTTTGTTTGCTTTTTTGTCTTGTTTTTGGGGTTGGGGGGGTTGGGGGAGGTTTTTTTTTGTTTTGATAGTTCCTCATTAAGGTAAGGGCCCGATGAAAAAAATGTATGTAAATGCTGATCTGTAACCCTTGAAAAATATAGATTACTCATCCATCATCCATCCATCTTCATTCATTCATCTCTTCTCTCTCTCTCTCTCTCTCTCTCTCTCTCTCTCTCTCTCTCTCTCTCTCTCTCTCTCTCTCTCTCTCTCTCTCTCTCTCTCTCTCTCTCTCTCTCTCTCTCTCTCTCTCTCTCTCTGGCATGGCAACTATTCAATGCATACAGAGCATATAAAACATAACAATAATAATAAAAACCGGACGACTTGTGGAATTGTAACAAGTGAAAGGCGGATCTCGTTATTTCCATTTGAACTATTGATACCGTTCAATGCTGTGTGTTGGCCTACATTTTAGCTTTCCCCTTGATATTGCGTCAAGATACTGCCACTGATAATATGAGGGGGGGGGGGAAAGGGGCGGGGGTTCGAGGAAGTAAACACCAGAATTGAAAAGGTCATCAAGCCATATAATTAGAAGAGCTCCTGACTTCAGTGAAAAAAAACGCAAACTAAAGAGGTACCGGCACGTCACACGATCATCTGGACAGGCCAAGACGTCTTCTTACAGGGAACGTAAGGGAGGGAGACGAAGAGGCAGACAGAGGAAACGATGGGAAGACAGCATCAGAGAGTGGACAGGCCTTGAGTGGAACGGCTTGCTACTGAAATCTGAAAACTGCGAGGAGTGGAGGAAGCTGGTTGCAAAATCTTCAGTGGTGCCCCAACAGTTTACTAGACTACAGGATAGGTGAAGGTGAATGTGCGTATGGAGGGATGAGGAATGGTCGCACGCGCGCGCACACACACACATACGCGCGCGCGCCGCGCCGCACGAAAGCACGCACACACGCACGCACGCAGGCATACACACACGCACATGCATACACACACACACACACGCACGCACACACACGTGCGCGCGCGCGCGCACAACACACACACACACACCCACACACACACCACACACACACACACTCAAGTTCCTCGTTTTTAAATCGTTGCGTTCACAGTAAAGGATTAGGAGACAGAACACAAATAAAATAAAACAGACAGACAAATAGGCAGACAGAGAATGAATTGCAGAGGAGGAGAGAGAGAGAGAGAGAGGAGAGATGAAGAGAGAGAAGAGGAGAGAGAGAAGAGAGAGAGACAGAGAAGAGAGAGAGAGAGAGAGAGAGAGAGAGAAGAGAGAGAGAGAGAGAGAGAGAGAAGAAGAGAGAGAGAGAAGCACCGAGAGACACAGAAATTAGGTATTGAGATAGATAAAGAAATAATAATAAAAAAGACAGACAACACACACACATACACACACAACACACACACACACACACACACACACCACACACAACACAACACAACACACACAACACAACACAACACACACACCACACACACATACATACACACACAACACAACACAACACACACCAACACACACACACACACACAACACACACACACACACACACACACACACACACACACACACACACACACACACACACAACACAACACACACACACACACACACACACACACACACACACACACACACACACAACACAACACAACACAACACACACACTACACACTACACACTACACACACACACACA
>CM060347.1:31143911-31148911 GCA_030674155.1 Stramonita haemastoma | reverse complement strand
CTTTTATATCGAGGATAATGGGATATGATTGATTTTGATTTATTCTTTTATATCGAGGATAATGGGATAAACACTGTTGTGCTTTTTTTACGTCCAGCCCCCGTGTGTATGCAGTTTGTAAATCTTGTCATCTGGTCCCACCGGCACACGGTGGCCTACTCTTATGAAAAGCGAAACAGGATTTAACGTGTACGCAAGATGTTCTGCGTGTGTTCGCACACGGGGCCTCGGTTTATAGTCCGAAGAATGAGAGAGAGAGACAGACAGAGACAGAGACAGACAGACAGAGACAGACAGACAGACAGACAGACAGACAGACAGACAGACAGACAGACAGACAGACAGACAGACAGACAGACAGACAGACAGACAGAGAGACAAAAAGGATTTTATGTCCACAGCCGTTGCTATTCAATAATCTACGTCCTAACCCTTAATACCGAACAAACACACAAACAGACTGACCCACGGGCAATAAACTGACAGACATAATGATTATACCACACAAACCAACACAGTGTAAATAATACACTATGACACTGCTCCTTCCGTAACATATTAATTTAATGGCAACATTAGTGTACATACAAATTACTTTTAAATGCAAAAAAAAGAAATTCAGGTATTCTGTACATTCTTCCCCCAAAAGTCAATAATGAATAGGAACATATCAACAAAAACAACAGTAACAACAAAAACTAGTACAGACCATATTCCACACGGAGTATACCGTTAAACATCAATGATTCATTTATTAGCACCTTCCATCAGTGACACTATAACAACTAGTCCACATGTACAGTTGTTACGTTTTCAAGTCTTGTATGGTTACTACAGCAGTATAAACTACAAAGCATTATACATACAATGACTTAAGCGGGTACATTTTCTTGATGATATTGCTCTAATTTTACTTTTATTCTCTGGCCATGTAATAATTTTATGCTGTGTGTTGGATGTGCATGCATTTTTTTCCCTTATTTTTTGTGCTAATCAAATTTTTCACGTTCACATGTAACCTGTTTAAATTGATTTGATTGTACAGCGCGGTGAGCCCATGTTTTTGGGAATTCGCGCTATATAAGCCTCCATTTTATTATTATTATTACTATTATGATTATTATTATTATGATCATTATTATTATTATTATGATCATTATTATTAAAAAGGAAATCTCAAACCTAACTCCAGGAAAAGAATATACATATATGTTATAACCGAAGCAAAATAGTATTTGTGTTCTAGTTAAAAAGAAAGAACCATGCGTTAACTCATTGAAAGGGGTAGATACCCCCCCCCCGCCAAAAAAAAAAAAAAATCCCACACAATTTTGCTTTTTTTCTGATATAATATGAGTCTGAGTGGAAGTGAATTTCACTGTATATTGAAATGTCCAAATTCAAGACCGTTGGAATTCCAGAAAAGTAATTAAAAACAGAATCGGTTCTCATTTTCTGCAGGTTTTTTTTTCTTTCAACCGCGTATGATCATCAACTTGGAGAAATTCACCAAAACTTCCAATGGTCACAAATTAGAAGGTGTGATTCATTTCTTACCAACTTTATCTCTTCTCATGATTGTTGAATTAAGCTGAATTCCCTCACTGTCACTGAGTTTGTGGCCTCAGTTACTTTGGGTTCTTTGTAACCTCTGATTCTCCTACCCTTTCATCTTTGTGTGGGTCAGTTGGGGGGGGGGGGGGGGGGGGGGGGGCGTCAAAGCCTCAAGGTCAGAGGTTCATAACTCAAGGTCACAGGAATAACCTTTGTGGGGTCGCCACCACCCTGAATGGGCGTCTGAATCAGTCTGTCTCCTCAGTTAAGCTATCACTGGATGGACGCTATAGCCGAGAGGTTAAGACCGTTCGAATTCAACCCCATGTGGTCCTTAAAGTCGTGGGTTCGAATCTCGGCGGCGTCTGGTGAATTACGGGTTAACATTTTAAACAATCCCCTAGGTGAACTTCAAGTGCAGACTTGCCAGTGCCTTAAATTCCCTTCGTGTATATTCACAAGCAGAAGATCAAAATACACACGTTTAAGATCCCGTAATTCATTTCAGCGTTCATTGGGTGACGGAAAACACGAACATACTCAACAAACATCCCGGAAGTCGGAATGTGGCTACCTTCATGGTGGGTAAAAATAAATAATAATAATAATAATAATAATAATAATAATAATAATGATGATGATGATGATGATGGTGATAATAATAATAATAATAATAATAATAATAATAATAATAATAATAATAATAATAATAATAAAATAATAATAATAATAATAATAATAATAATAATAATAATAATAATAATAATAATAATAATAATAATAAATAAAATAAAACGGTCGCATACGCAAAATCTCACCATTAGTGAACCTCGAAGCTATAACCGAGGAACGAAAATAATATTTAAAAAAAAAAAAACTATCGCAGTCAGTAGGGGAGGGGGGGGTTGTAAGTGGTGTCCTGCCTATGTTGATTCAGAACAAACACAACTCAACACCCCAAAAGTCACCCAGCAATAGTGCAGGGCCCATCTGGCTGGTGGCCCTACGGCGGCCTAACATTGATGAAGCTCACCTATATAAATTTCTAAGCTGAGAGTTCGTCGACATGGAGGGTGTAGTTTTACGGCTAGGGCGGAGAGATTGGGGTGAGTGGCGCGGGCACAGTGAAATAGGAATGTTGTAGAACACGAGGCAGAAAATAAAAATGCATTAGTGGGGATATTTCTTTTTAAGTTTTACTATACTTAAAACCCTGTTGGGGGTGGGGGGGTGGGGGGGGTGAGTGTGGGGGGTGCGTGCGTGCGTGTGGTGTGTTGTGTGGGTGTGTAGGTGTGTGTGTGTAGGTGTGTGTGTGTGTGTGTGTGTAGGTGTGTGTGGTGGTGTGTGTGTGTGTGTGGTGTGTGTGTGTGTGTGTGTGTGTGTGTGTGTGTTGTAGGTGTGTGTGCGCGCGCGCGTGCGTGTGTGTGTGTGTGTGTGCGCGCGTTTGTGCATGCGAGCGTGCGTGCATGCATGCGTACGTGTGTGTGTGTGTTTCCTAAATAGGATAAAGAATTCAAATTTCTTATTACATGATTTTCATATGTAATCAAAAGTCACTATGTGATCTAGAAGCAAAAGCGAAAAAAAAAACTCTTGTAGATATCAAAGAATAAAGAAATGATACATATCCTTTGAAGAGCACATAGGCCATGTTTATTATTTCTTTTTAATTTCATCATCGCCTGGGTGTGAGTATGTTGTTAAGTTATTGTGTATCATTAATTTTGTTGACAGTTATCAGATACAGAGGTCAGTATCATACTAATGTTTCCATAACATAAACGTTAAAAAATATAAACACCACCGTCAATAAATAAACATGAGTATAATAACGAAGTTACGGCAATAACTGTGCCAGTTTATGACTGCATAAAAATAAATAAACATACCTTCGTACCCAAACTCACTATGGTTATGATCACAACTGTAATATGCAACATTTACAAAAAAATGTTTGTCTCTTAAAGATTGGTACAAAACAAAATGAACAGAAACAAAAACCGCAGCCAAAACTGCAGCTGCAATAAAAGCAGTATAACCAGAACAACACTACATTTTAAAAAAAACGATAATAAAAAATTTATAAAACCATGCAAACTATTTTCTGTCATATTACCTACAGTAGTGAATACATTATGCTTTTGATCGTGATTTATACTATGTGACCAGCAAGTAATAACAACAAGTAAACCGGTATGCGGTAACAACAAAAATATAAACAAATATGACGTTTGAGTCATCTTTACTGTACAGCTGAGAAAACTACATAACTATAGATACTGTGATTATTCATATTGCAGAAAAAAACATCAATGATATTGAAAATATCACACTTACAAAGAAAAAAGCATATGTCCATCCACCCAAGCAGTATTTTGATTTAATGACCAGAGGGCTTTTCTAAGTGCAAATGAATATACTCTACACAAAAAACGCCAAAAGTTAAAACAGTCAAAATACCGCGTAGAGAAAAGTCACTCTTAACATAAAAATTGATAGCTTTGCTAAAAAAAAAAGAAGAATTCCAACAATACATATATATTTTATATATATATATATATAATATATATATATATATATATTATATATATATATATATATAAGCCAAACTATGTTCAGGGTGGATATATATATATATATGTATACACCCCAAACATAGACTACAAAAGTTGAACATATCAACACATAAATCTAGAAAAACTCCAAACATAATATAACACAGGAACAAACATACCTTAATTCCCCAGACTCCGAAACGATACAAGTCAAACAACTGAAGTCACGAATTGTAAACAGGTTTACAGAAACATGTGGAAAAAATCCAGACAAACAAAAAAAAAGAAAACCAACAAAATATATCTAACTCCCTTAAAACAGAATACAACACTTGAAAACATTAACGCATAAAACTAGAAAAACTCTCAACATAAAATAACACAGGGAAAAAAAATATGCCTAGATTCCAAATAAAAAGGTTAAAGTAAAAGCGTTCCCATAACCTATGTAGTCGTGGGAATACAACTTTAAGAAAACTAACAAAATGACAGAATAATATTTACTCAAGACAACTATTCAAAGAAGAAAACTTAAAAAGAAAAACACAAATAAACACATCAATCTTTAAAATCTTAAAACAATCTGGGTGTAACAACGAAAATCTTTCATCTGCTTTCTCTGTACAATATTTGGGTGGGCACGGACTGACAAATAGGATGTGACCACTGAAAGAAAGCTATGGAGACACAGCGTGTGCAATAACAGGTTTTCAACCACCACCAAAAGAAACAGAGCATCGCACAATTCGCAGCTGTGTCCCGATTTAGAAACACGACGCTGCGACAGGGCCCTGATCGCATGGGAGGTAATCTACTAACCGCACCATCACATTAGTTTTCAAAACTGTGAACAAAAGACTTGAAAAAACAAAATTACGTAATTTTTGGAGG
>CM060347.1:31142306-31143811 GCA_030674155.1 Stramonita haemastoma | reverse complement strand
TCATGATATTAAGAGTATGTTTGTAACTGTAAGTAAGGTGACTACTCACTCACTCACTCAGTCCCATGTCCCAAAGGACGTAGGGGGGACATGAGAGAAGACGCAATGGAGATCTTTTTCCATGCTTCACGATCCTGTGTGGCTAGTAGGAGGTGTTGCAGGGGTTGGGCGGTCCAGTCTTTGATGTTGTCAACCCATGATTTCTTTTGGCGGCCTCTTCTTCTCTTGCCCTCGACTGTTCCTTGCAGGGTGGTTTTTGCTAGGGTGTTGTGTCTTGTGGTGTGACCAAACCACATCAGCTTTCTCCTCTTTATGGTGGAGAGCAAAGGCTCTTGGGGGCCCACACGCTTTTTGATTTCTTCTTTCACATAGTTATTGGTCTTGTGTTCTTTGTATGATATTTTGAGGAGTTTCTGTGGCACTTGTTCTCGAATGCTTGGATTCTCCTCTCTAACTCTGCTGTCAGAGTCCATGATTCACAGCCATATAGGAGGATAGATATCACGAGGGATTTGTAAAGGTGGTATTTGGTGCAGAAGCTGATGTTGTTGCTTCTGATGATCCTCTCGAGTCTGACTAGAGCAGATGTTGCTGTTGCAATGCGAGCTTTCACTTCATTGTTTGATGTGCCATCTTTTGTTAGGATGGAGCCTAAGTATTTGAATTGGCTCACCTCTTCTAGTATTTCTCCATTCATCTTTATTTCCGTGATGTCATTACTTGCGCTGTTGACCATGATCTTTGATTTCTCTGTACTGACCTCCATGCCGTATGCGCTCGCTCGATCTGTTAAATTGTCTGTGAGGATTTGCAGTTCTTGTTTGCTGCTGCCCATGAGGTCAATGTCATCTGCAAATCTGAGGTTGCAAAGGGGTCTTCCACCAATGGAGATGGAAGTGTGGTGGTTTTGCAGTGTCTCTGTCATGATGTTTTCGAGGAAGAGGTTGAAGAGTACAGGTGAGAGAAGGCAGCCCTGGCGAACCCCAACCGTGGTCTTGAAGAACTCGCCCACGTGATTGTTCATGAAAACTGCACTTTTTGCGTTCTCGTACAGAGCCTTGATAACTTCAATTAGGCAGCTGTCGATGTTGAAGTGCCTGAGTACTTGCCAGAGGCCGTCATGCCATACCCTGTCAAAGGCCTTTTTGAAGTCTATGAAATTGTGGTACAAGTCTTTTTGGTGTTGGAGATGCTTCTCTATCAGAATTCTCAGATTGAAAATTTGTTCCATTGTGCTGCGTTTTGGTCTAAAGCCCGCTTGTTCTTCTGCCAGGAGTTTTTCCGCTTTTCAGTCTGTTGAGGACTACCTGCAGCATGATCTTGCTAGGATGACTTATGAGACTGATGGTTCTGTAGTTCTGGCATTGCTTAAGGTTTCCTTTCTTTGGCAGGGGTATTACAAGAGACTGTGTCCATTCTTTTGGCCATTCTTTGGTGTCGTGGATCTTCTGACAAAGTTCTGTGAATCGCCTTGCTGTTTCACTCCCTCCATTTTTTATGAGTTC
>CM060347.1:31134806-31137306 GCA_030674155.1 Stramonita haemastoma | reverse complement strand
TGGGCACTCCCTCAACATGCTGGCCCCTAGAGAAGCTGAGGTCTCGACGCCTCACTCCTCCAACGACCACACAGGTTATGGGACACCTTTACCTTTTTACCTTTTAACCAAAAGCAGGCGAAGAAGCAAAATGAGGAAGGAGGAAAGTGGCAGGAGTTGAGACGTTCGCCTGCCAACAAGTAAACCGGAGTTTCTGGGTTCGTACCCAGCTCGCCCTTTCTTCCCAGTTTGACAAAAAAAATCGACTGAATGTCAAAGTCTTCGGATGAGACTATAAACCGAGGCCCCGTGTGCGAATGCACGCAGAAATCTTGTGCACGCGTTAAAACCCCGTTCCGCCTTTCGGAAGAGCAGGCCATCGTGTGCCGGTAGGAGCGGATGACAAAATTATTAAAAACCAGCATGCACACAGGTGTCGTGTTTAGACACCATCCCTGAGAAAAAAAACGGGTAGGCGCTGCACTTGTGGCGACGCGCTCTCCCCGGGGAGAGCAGCCTGAATTTCATGCAGAAAAATCTGCTGTGACATAAAGTGGTATAAAATAAATGAAAAATAAAAAATAGATAAAAATAAGACAGTGCTGATTGTGTTCAGGTCACCTCAGCGCCTCGGTCAAAGGGCCCAGCAAGTACATTCCTACTGCAGTGGACGAGAAGAGGCCTGGCCTGGCTACTGTGCTCTTCACGCCTCAGGAAGAGGGTATAATTTTATAATTATTACTCTGTGTGTGTGTGTGTTGGGGGGAGGGGGTGGAGGGTGGTGGTGGGGGGTGTGGGTAGGGGTTGGGGGAGGGGGGTTCTGTGTGTGTGTGTGTGGGGGGGGTTCAGTGTGTGTGTGTGCGTGCGTGCGTGCGTGTGTGTATGTGTGTGTCAGGCGGGCGGGGGGTTGGGGGGGTGGAGGTTCGATGTGTGTGTGTGTGTGTGTGTGTGTGTGTGTGTGTGTGTGTGTGTGTGTGTGTGTGTGTGTGTTTCAGTGTGTGTTTTCACCGCGCGCACGTGTGTGTGTGTGTGTGTGTGTGTGTGTGTGTGGTTCAATGTATGTGTGTGTGTGTGTGTGTGTGTGTGTGTGTGTGTGTGTGTGTGTGTGTGTGTGTGTGTGGTGAATGCGTGTTGGCATTTAAGTTGATTTCTTTGTTGATTGATGTTGCCCCCAAAATGCTTTATTATTCTTTTTGTTATTATTATTCATCATTCACCGATTAATTGACCGATCAAGCAAGATACTGACATAATTATGATTGATTTGAACAAAAAAATCAAAGGAAAAACTCAACAAACCAAACAAGTTACTGCTGTTTAGTTTGTTTATAAGGTAACCTGCTATCTTTTGAAAGTCTTTCTTTGATCGATCGATTGATTAATTGATTGATGGATGGATGGATGGATGGATTGATGGATTGATTGATGGATTGATTGATGGATTGTTTTCATGCAAACATCTGATTGAAGGGACTGGAATGGATCTCAACCTGCTATCTTTTCAGAGTCTTTCTTTGATCGATCGATCGATTGACTTATCGATTGATTGATGGATGGACCGATTGATGGATGGATGGATTGATTAATTTATTAATTGATTGATTGATTGTTTTTCAGGCAAGCATCTGATTGAGGTGGATTGGAATGGGTCTCCTCTCTCTACCTCCCCCTTCATCGGCTATGCGGTGAAAGAAGTGAACAACAACAGCAACAATAGCAACAGCAGCAACACCTTCTTTTCCCCCACCCCTCTCGTCTACCTGCACGGACACTCTCTCACGTGAGATTTGTTTTGTTTTGCCTTGCATTGTTTTGCCTTGTCATTTCTTATCTTGCCTTGTAAATTCTTACCTTGCCTTGCCATTTCTTGTTTTGCCTTGTCTTGCCTTGCCATTTCTTGCCTTGTCTTGTCTTGCCATTTCTTGCTTTGTCTTGCCATTTCTTGCCTTGTCTTGCCTTGCCATTTCTTGTCTTGCCATTTCTTGCCTTGTCTTGCCATTTCTTGCCTTGTCTTGCCATTTCTTGCCTTGCCTTGCCTTGCCATTTCTTGCCTTGTCTTGCCATTTCTTGCCTTGCCATATCTTGCCTTGCCATTTCTTGCCGTGTCTTTTATTGTCTTGCCATATCTTGCCTTGCCATATCTTGCCTTGCTTTTCCATTTGTGTTGCATTGTATTGTGCTACTTTGTAGCATATTGCATCGTGTTATATTGTTTTATTGTGTATAATAAAATTGTATTTTATTTCATTGCATACAACTTTCACTCAGGGCCTATCTATCTATCTATCTATCTATCTATCTATCTATCTATCTATCTATCTATCTATCTATCTATCTATCTATCTTGTGGCGACAGGAACCGCAACCCGAATTCCGTATTTAGAAATCTACCATAAAGAAAAAGAGGCAGACAAAGAAGGAGATGGGAGAACAACCTCAGCGAATGGACAGGCACAGAACTCAACAAAACTCTGAGAAAGGCAGAACAGAGAGAGGAATGGAGGGAACTGGCTGTCGAAGT
>CM060347.1:31102306-31107306 GCA_030674155.1 Stramonita haemastoma | reverse complement strand
CTTACAGGTCATCTGGTGGTGATGTGCCGTGACCCCAAAGGTCAGGTGATGCCCTGCCGGTTCCAGGATAACGGGGATGGCACCCACTCGGTGAAGATGACCCCCAGTATGGCTGGCCGCCACGTGGTGGACATCCGCTATAATGAACAGCACATCATGGGTCAGCAAGGAGAGAGAGAGAGAGAGAGAGAGAGAGAGAGAGAGAGAGAGAGAGAGAGAGAGAGAGAGAGAGAGAGAGAGAGTGTGTGTGTGTGTGTGTGTGTGTGTGTGTGTGTGTGTGTGTGTGTGTGTGTGTGGATGTGGTGGATATCCACTATAATGAACAGCATATCATGGGTTAGTAGAGTGTGTGTGTGTGTGTGTGTGTGTGTGTGTGTGTGTGTGTGTGTGTGCGTGGGTGGGTGTGAGGGAGAGAGAGAGAGAGAGAGAGAGAGAGAGAGAGAGAGAGAGAGGGTATGTGTGTGTGTGTGTGTGCGTGTGTGTGTGTGATAATGATAATAACAACAGCAATAATGATAATGATGATGATGATGGTAATAACAACAACAACAATACTTCACACCACCCACATAATCCTGATTTCTCCCCTGACCCTGCCAGGAAGCCCCTACTTCGTGGACATCACGGACAATCACCTGCCGGGGCAGGTGAGAGTGTGGGGGCCGGGCATTCAGAGGGGAGGGGTCCTACACCGCTTCCACAGCAACTTCTGGGTAGACACCACCGGTGCCGGGGCTGGCGAGTTGACGGTTCGAATCATGGGACCTAAAGGTAAGAGGAGAGAGAGGGGGGAGAGGGGGAGTGGGGGGGAGGGAGGGGGGGAGAGAGGGGGGGAGGGGAGAGGAGAGGGGAGGAGTCCTACACGCTTCCACAGCAACTTTGGGTAGACACCACCGTGCAGGGGCTGGCGAGTTGACGGTTCGATCAGGGACCTAAAGGTAAGGAGAGAGAGAGGGGGGAGAGGGGAGGGGGGGGGGGGAGGGAGAGGGGTGGGAGAGAGGGAGGGGGGGGAGAGAGAGAGAGGGGGTGTGTCCTTGCACCGCTTCCACAGCAACTTCTGGGTAGACACCACCGGTGCAGGGGCTGGAGAGTTGACGGTTCGAATCATGGGACCTAAAGGTAAGAGAGAGAGAGAGGGGGGAGAGGGGAGAGGGGGGGGGGGGAGAGGGAGAGGGGGGGGAGAGAGGGGGGGGGGGAGGGGGGGAGAGAGAGAGGGGTGTGTGTGTCTTGCACCGCTTCCACAGCAACTTCTGGGTAGACACCACCGGTGCAGGGGCTGGCGAGTTGACGGTTCGAATCATGGGACCTAAAGGTAAGAGAGGAGAGAGAGGGGGGGGGAGGGGAGAGGGGGGGGGGGGGGGGGGGAAGGGGAGGGGGGGGGGGGGGGGGGGGGGGGGGGGGGGGGGAGGAGGGGGGGGGGGGGGGGGGGGGGGGGGGGGGGGGGGGGGGGGAGAGGGGGGGGGGAGGGGGGGAGGGGGAGAGAGAGAGGGGGTGTGTGTCTTGCACCGCTTCCACAGCAACTTCTGGGTAGACACCACCGGGGCAGGGGCTGGCGAGTTGACGGTTCGAATCATGGGACCTAAAGGTAAGAGAGAGAGAGGGGGGAGAGGGGGGGGGGGAAGGGAGAGGGGGGGAGAGAGGGGGGGGAGGGGGGGAGAGAGAGAGGGGGTGTGTGTCTTGCACCGCTTCCACAGCAACTTCTGGGTAGACACCACCAGTGCAGGGGCTGGCGAGTTGACGGTTCGAATCATGGGACCTAAAGGTAAGAGAGAGAGAGAGGTGGGGGGGGGGGGGGGGGGGGGGGAGAGAGGGGGGAGAGAGAGAGGGGGGAGAGAGAGAGGGGAGAGAGGGGGAGAGAGGGGGGGGTGGGGGGGAGAGAGAGAGGGGGTGTGTGTCCTGCACCGCTTCCACAGCAACTTTCTGGGTAGACACCACCGGTGCAGGGGCTGGCGAGTTGACGGTTCGAATCATGGGACCTAAAGGTAAGAGAGAGAGAGAGGTGGGGAGGGGGGGAGAGGGGGAGGGGGGAGGGAGGGAGGGGGGGGGGAGGGAGGGGGGAGAGAGAGAGAGGGGGAGAGAGGGGAGGGGGAGAGAGAGGGGGGGTTAGGGAGAGAGAGAGTGAGAGAGAGAGGGAGAGAGGTGTGTGTGGGGGGTGGGCGGGGGGGGGGGGGAGGGAGGTGTGTGTGTGGGTGTGTGTGAAGGATGTGTGTGGGGGTGTCAAGTCAAATTTTTATTTCTATAATTATGGTACATTGAATAAGCATTTATTTGCTTTTTTCTATCAAGCCATCTATTTAGAAAAAAAGAGACAAAATAAACATTTCATTACATGATTCAACAGCCTCAAAATTAAGGTATATCTATAGATAAAAAACAAACAAAAAAGAGGGAAAAAAAGCAAAAAACAGAGAAAAAAGAAAAAGAAATACTCTCAAAAGTCAGACAGACAGACAGACAGACAGACAGACAGACAGACAGACAGACCGACACACACACACACACACACACACACCACACACACACACACATGCACACACACGCACGCACGCACGCACGCACTCGCGCGCGCGCGCGCAATATCTTCACAAAATGTGATATTAGACGTGTGTGTGTGTGTGTGTGTGTGTGTGTGTGTGTGTGTGTGTGTGTGTGTGTGTGTGTGTGTGTGTGTGTGTGTGTCTGTCTGTCTGTCTGTCTGTCTGTCTGTCTGTCTGCGTTCCTGCCTTCGTGTCTGCCTGTGCCTACCTGCCTGCACGTACCTGCCTCCCTACCTTCCCAGGAGCGTTCCACGTGAAGATGCGCAAAGCCAAACAGCGCGAGAAGCTGTACCAGTGTTTCTACGACCCCGTGGAGGCGGGCATCTACACGGTGGACATCCAGTGGTCAGGGCAGCACGTGGAGGGGTCGCCCTTCACTGTCCACTTGGCCCACAGTGCCGAGGAGCTGCTGGACAGCAGCAGGCTGAGTGGTGACCACCACCCCCACAATGTGTCCGGGGGGGCTGCAGGAGGTCATCTGCACAACTCCTCCTTTTTCGTGGACAGCAGCAGCTACGTGGGGGGCAGGGACCACGAGTTTCTGTACTAGGGATAGACAGCGTCTGGGGGGGTGTTTTGTTGGGGGGGGGGGGGGGGGGGGGGGGGGGGGGGGGGGGGGGGTTGTTGGAAGTTTTGGGGGTTGGTTTTGTTTTGTTTTTTGTTTGGGAAAGGTTTGGGTTTCTCTACTAGGGACAGGTGGGGGGTTTTGTGGGGGAGAGTAATGGAAGCTTTGTTGGGTTTTTGTTAGTGTTGTTGTTTTGAGTTGGGAAAGTTTTTTTTTTTTTTTTTTGAGATTGTTTGAAGTTTTGGGGGATGTTTTTGTTTTGTTGTGGTTTTGAGTTGGGAAAGGTTTTGGGTTTTATTGGGGAGTGTTTGGCAGTTTTGTTGGTTGTTTTTTGTTGTTTTTGCGTTGTTGAAAAGATCGGGTTTTTTGGGGGGAGAGTGATGGAAGCTTTGTTGGGTTTTTGATGTTTTGTGTGGTTTTGAGTTGGGAAAGGTTTTTTGCTGTTTTTTGTTTTTGTTTGGAGTTGGAGTTTTGTGGGTTTTGAGTTTGGAAAGTTATTTTGCTGTTTGTTGCGGTTATGCAGTTGGAGTTTTGGTTTTTGGGGTTTTGAGTATAGAAGATTCTTATTTTCTGTTTTTCAGTCAGAGTTGGAGTTTTTTTCTCTTCAGATCAGACTTCAGACTTTTAAGAATTTTAGGTCGAGAAACCCTGCTTGTCTGAAATTTAATGTTAGAATTATTTCATGTGGGTGCATGAGAGTACTCCTATTGCAGCCTTCTCACGCCAAAGTGTAATCAATCTTCAAATAGAAACCGGGCAGATACGTAAAGAAAACGGATTTTTCCCCAGTGTAATTTTTTAGTTTGAAAGTTTTTAAAAGCATTTTCAAAATTCTTTTTTCTTTTAACACAAATTTGGTTTTCTGGGTATCGCTGTTATCTGTTTATTGTTGTCGTTGTTTTCAATTTGATTTTGTTCACGTTTTTTTTTCTTAATTTCAATGACTTTTGTTCTGGTCAGTTTCAGCAAAGTTTGCATTTTTTGTTTACAGTTTTCTGAGTTAAAATTTTTTTTTTTAAGGTGAAGAGGTGAGTTTATAATTTTTGTGTTTTATATATACAGTATCATAAGAATCTTTACTGTTTTGAATTTCCTGAATTTCACAGCCCTCCCAAAAATTACGTAATTTTGTTTTTTCAAGTCTTTTGTTCACAGTTTTGAAAACTAATGTGATGGGGCGGTAAGTAGATTACCTCCCATGCGATCAGGACCCTGTCGCAGCGTCGTGTTTCTAAATCGGGACACAGCTGCGAATTGTGCGATGCTCTGTTTCCTTGGGTGGTGGTTGAAAACCTGCTACTGCACACGCTTTGTCTTCATGGTGAAATATAGTATTTCTACAGCTTCTTTTCATTGGTTACGTTCTATCTGTCTATCTGTGCCCACCCGAAATATTGTACAGAGAAAGCAGATGAAAGATTTTCGTTGTTACACCCAGATTGTTTTCAGATTTTAAAGATTGATGTTTTTATTTGTGTTTTTCTTTTAAGCATTCTACTTTGAATAGTTGTCTGAGTAAATATTTTTCTGTCATTTTGTTAGTTTTCTTAAAGTTGTATCTCCCACGACTACATAGGTTATGGGAACGCTTTTACTTTAACCTTTTTATTTGGAATCTAGGCATATTTTTTTCCTGTGTTATATATGTTGAGAGTTTTTCTAGTTTTATAGCATTAATGTTTTTAATTGTTGTCTTCTATTTTAGGGAGTTAGATATTTGTTGCTGTTGTTTTATTATGCTTGTCTGGATTTTTTCACATGTTTCGGTAAACCTGTTTACAATTCGTGACTTCAGTTGTTTGACTTGTATCGTTTCGGAGTCTGGGGAATTAAGGTATGTTTGTTCCTGTGTTATATGTTTAGAATTTTTCTAGATTAATGTATTAATGTGTTCAACT
>CM060347.1:31074806-31099806 GCA_030674155.1 Stramonita haemastoma | reverse complement strand
AACTTCTGACCTTGAGGCTTTGACTCCCCAACTGACCCACACAGAGATGAAAGTGTAAGAGAAGCCGAGGTCACCAAGAACCCAGAGTGTAACTGGGGCCACAAACTCAGTGACAGTGAGGGAAGTTAGCTTTAATTCAACAATCATGAGAAGAGAGAAAGTTGGTAAGAAATGAATCACACCATGTAATTAACGATCATTGCAAGTTTTGATGACTTTCTTCAAGTTTATGACTATACTCTTTCTGCGTTGACAACCCCCCCCCCCCCTGCAGAAAATGAGAACCGGCTGTGGTTTTAATAACTTTTCTGGTATTCCATCGGTCTTGAATTTGGACATTTCATTACACAGTGAAATTCACTTCCACTCAGACTCATATATCAGAAAAAAAGCAAATTGCGTGGGATATATATATATTATATATATATGTATATATATATATATATATATATATATATATATATTGGGGGGGGGGGATATCTACCCCTTTCGATGAGTAACTCGTGGTTCTTTCTTTTCAACTAGAACACAGATACCATTTTGCTTCGGTCATAACATAATATGTATATTCTTTTCCTAGAGTTGAGTTTTGAGATTTCCTTTTTGTACCCTCTTAAGTCATTGTACGTATATAATAATGCTTTGTAGTTTATACTGCTGAAGTAACCATACAAGACTTGAAAACATAACAACTGTACATGTTGACTAGTTGTTATAGTGTCACTGATGGAAGGTGCTAATAAATGAATCATTGATGTTTAACGGTATACTCCGTGTGGAATATGGTCTGTACTGTACTAGTTTTTGTTGTTACTGTTGTTGTTGATATGTTTCTATTCATTATTGACTTTTTGGGGGGAAGAATGTACAGAATACCTGAATTTCTTTCTTTTTTTTGCATTTAAAAGTAATTTGTATGTACACTAATGTTGCCATTAAATTAATATGTTACGGAAGGAGCAGTGTCATTGTGTATTATTTACACTGTGTTGGTTTGTGTGGTATAATCATTATGTCTGTCAGTTTATTGCCCGTGGGTCAGTCTGTTTGTGTGTTTGTTCGGTATTAAGGTTTAGGACGTAGATTATTGAATAGCAACGGCTGTGGACATAAAATCCTTTTTGTCTCTCTGTCTCTCTCTCTTTCTTTCCTTTTTCTCTTTTCCTTTCTGTCTTTCTTCTCGTTCTGTACAAATCCAAATTTTTTATGTGTTTTTTAATTTTTTCAATTTTTATTTTATTTTATTCGCTTATATAGAGGATAATGGAATACGCAGTCGTGGGATTTTTTTTTACATCCAGTCCCCGTATGTATGCAGTTTTGTAAATTTGTCATCTATTCCCACCGGCACCCAATGGCCTACTCTTACGAAAAGCGGAACAGGATTTAACGTGTGCGCAAGATGTTTTGCGTGTGTTCAAACACAGGGCCTCGGTTTGTGTCTGTCTGTCTGCCTGTCTGTCAGTTTGTCTGTCTGTCTGTCTGTCTGTACTCTCTCTCTCTCTCTCTCTCTCTCTCTCTCTCTCTCTCTCTCTCTCTCTCTCTCTTCTCTCCTCCTCTCTCTCTCTCTCCCTCTCTCTCTCTCTCTCTCTCTCTCTCTCTCTCTCTCTCTCTCTCTCTCTCTCTCTTCTTCCCTCTCTCTCTGTGTCTGTCTGTCTGTCTGTCTGTCTGTCTGTCTGTCTGTCTGTCTTTCTCTCCCTCTCCCTCTCCCTCTGTCTGTCTGTCTGTCTGTGTATGTGTGTGTGTGTGTGTGTGTGTGTGTGTCTGTCTGTCTGTCTGTCTGTCTGTCTGTCTGTCTGTCTGTCTGTCTGTCTGTCTGTCTGTCTGTCTGTCTCTCTCTCTCTCTCTCTCTCTCTCTCTCTCTCTCTCTCTCTCTCTCTCTCTCTCTCTCTCTCTCTCTCTGAGTAACCATCATTGTCTGTCCGTCAGCAGCACACCACGGCATTTTTCAGGGCTTCTAGAGTTGCTGTCTGAGCGTTACACGATGAAGAAGAAATGAATGTGTAGTGAGGAGAGGGGGAAAACCTGACATTACCGTCTGAACAAGTGGTACCGGTTCTGCCTTTGAGGTGAGTGTGTCAGAATGTGTGGGTATGTTGGAACAAAGGTAAAAGGTAAAGGTATCCCCATAACCTATGTGGTCGTAGGGGAATGAGGCATCAGAGACCTTAGCTTCTCTAGGGGCCAGCATGTTGAGGGCGGCGCCCATCTCCTCTCCCTCGCTGCATTACCTTCCCTGACCCTAAAGAGGGCAGGTACCCATTGACAGCTGGGGGAACTGTACTGAAGCCAAGGCGCGCAAACGGTCATCCATCCAACAGGTAACCACACTCGACGCTGCTTTAATTTGACTTGGGGAAAGCGAGCGCTCTGACCACTGAGCTATCCCGCCCCACACAATATGAGAGTGAGTGCTGCAAATCACAGAAAATAAGTGTGGCAACTTCTTCTTCTTCTTCTTCTTCTTCTTCTTCTTCTTCTTCTTCTTCTTCTTCTTCTTCTTCTTCTTCGTCGTCGTCGTCGTCGTCGTCGTCGTCGTCGTCGTCGAAAGCTCAGACAGCAACTATTGTCTGTCATATAAACGATGGTCTGCTCCTTCGAAAAGTGGAACGGGTTTTTGACGTACGGCTGCCACCTAAGGACTACCACCTGGTTAAATGTCGATCTTCGATTAGAACTGTGCAACTATATACAGATGAAAACAAGATTTAAAGCCAACTATTCTGTCATTCCCTGTATCAATACCGTATCCATTCACAGAAACCCAGGCGTAAGCCCATAATTGATAAAACGGAGGAATCTGGTTACTAGCTCTTCAGTTTTTACCTTAACAACTACCGACGGAATTGATGGAGAAGAAGAACAAACGACAAAAGAAAACGATGAAAAAGAAAGAGAATTGTGTGTATTGCAAATCAGACAGCATACTGTCTGCAACTGACAAGGCCTATGTGGTATAGTATTACACTATTGAGTTCTTTTTTCACTTTTAGTTTTTTTTTTGTTAAATATTTTTTTCCATTATGTTTGTTCTATGTTTTTGCTTTGTTTCATTTTTTATGACCCTTTTGTAAATGAGTTATAAAGGCGAAACTCAACGAATTTTCTCTTTCTTTAATTATGTTTATTGTCCATTGTTTTGTTTTTCGTTTCATTTCAATCATAATTTCATGTGATCTGTCTTGCATCCATTTTAGGATTATTGCATTGGTTTGTATTAAGAATGAACGGCAGAATAAACAAACCACTTGGAGAAAAAAACACCCTTATTAAAATTGTTGGTTCATACTTGCGTTTCTTTAAAGATTGAGTTAGCTGTAGAGGAAAACTTCAATGGAAGAAATATAAACATAGCCAATGTTTTCGAGGTGCAAACACACTTAAGCTGGTAGTATTATGTTTTGATTATCTTTTTAAAAAAAAATCTCCTCTGTCAAAACTGTGATGAAGATAAACTGTGTCAGTTTACAAAACCAGAGATATGAGAGGGTGAGTGGATAAGGGCGTTTGACTTCAGTCCTGTGGGTCAGGGGGATTATTATTTTTATTTATATATTTGGTTTTATTCTTTTATATCGAGAATAATGGAATAAGCACTCCTGTGCTTTTTTCACATCCAGTCCCCGTGTGCATGCAGTTTTGTAAATATTGTCATCTGTTCCCACCTGCACACAATGGCCTACTCTTACGAAAAGCGGATCAGGATTTAACGTGTGCGCAAGATGGGATAGCTAGGTGGTCAAAACACACGCTTTCCCCAAGCTAAACTCAAGCAGCATCAAGCGTGGTTACCAGTTGGATGGGTGACCGTTTGCGCGCCTTGGCTTCAGTACAGTCCCCCCAATTCGCCCAGCTGTAAATGGGTACCTGCCCTCTTTAGGGTCAGGGAAGGTAAAGCAGCGAGGGAGAGGAGATGGGCGCCGCCCTCAATATGGTGGCCCCTAGAGAAGCTGAGGTCTCTGATACTTCGCTCCCTTACGACCACATAGGTTATGGGACACCCCTAGAGAAGCTGAGGTCTCTGATACTTCGCTCCCTTACGACCACATAGGTTATGGGACACCTTTACCTTTTAGTGTGGGTTAATGGAGTCGTTGGTTCGAATCTTGGTAGCGGTGTTTAGTGAATTAGGGTGTTTTTTTTAATGTTTTCCCAGGACAGCGTAAAGTGCAGACCTGCCAGTGCTTTTATTCTCTTCGTATGAGTTAGGCATACAGGATTGTTTGTATTTTATTTTATTCTTTTATATCGACGATAAAAGAATAAGCATTCATGTGCTTTTTTCATCCAGTCCCCGTGTGCATGCAGTTTTGTAAATATTGTCATCTGTTCCCACCGGCACACAATGGCCTACTCTTACGAAAAGCGGATCAGGATTTAACGTGTGCGCAAGATAATCTGCGTGCGTTCGCACACGGGGCCTCGGTTTACAGTTTCATTCGAAGGACTTTTGGGGAGAGTGGAGTCAGCACTGATGTAAACTCCAGGTGAAAAATCCCCTCGAACGGGAGTCGAACTCGGGTCGTCAAATTGCCAGCGCAATGTTCTGACCATTATCTATACCGTGGAGACCCGATATACATATTAAATATCCCATAATTCACGCTAGAGTTCATTGAGGTAGCGGAAACAGGAACATACCCGATACTCGGCTAAAACTCCAAGCTTCCCCAATAGTGAGACTTTTTTTTACCTATGTGATGTATATAAGAGTGAAATACAGGCCCTTAACAAACCCCAAAGCAAACCCCCTCCCCCAAATAATACGTAATCAAGCCCCCAAGCCCCCCCCCCAAAAAAGGAAATACCCCCCTCCCAACAAACCCTAAAACAACCTCCCCCCCCCCCCCCCCCCGGTGGATCAGTGGTCTAGGTGGTAACGCGCCTAGCCTAGAAAGCAAAATGTCCGGGTCGGAGTGTGCGGGGTTCGTACCCCGTTTGGACCCAAAACTTTTTCCCCATCCATTAGACCATGAGTGGTGGTCTGGGCGCTAGTCTTTCGGATGAGACGATAAACCGAGGTCCCGTGTGTCACACATCACTATTTAGTGCACGTAAAAGAACCCACGGCAACAAGGGGGTTGTCCCTGGCAAAATTCTGTAGAAAAAAGCCACTCTGATAGGGAAACAAATACACTTGCATGCAGGAAAAAAAAAATGGGTAGGCGCTGCACATGTGGCGACGTGCTCTCCCCGGGGAGAGCAGCCCGAATTTCATGCAGAGAAATCTGCCGTGATATAAAGTGATACAAAGGACAAAGTACAAAAAAAACACACACAAAAAACCAAAACAAAAATCTCTATAAAAACAAAACATCCCTTTTCTTTTAGTTTCTACCTGTTTATGAAGGAATTTGTCAAAATCACTAAAACATTCCTTTTGCTCTACAACACCCCCCCCCCTCCAATCTAACCCCGTTTTCATGTCAACAATCGGTGGTGATAGGGGAACAAAAAGAAAAGTAGGTTAGTTGGAAAGTGCAGTCTGTTTTGCCTGCCCACTGTGATAAGAGCAATGTCAACAGGTCTGGATGACATTCACAGGGTGTGTGTGTGTGTGTGTGTTGTGTGTGTGTGTGTGTGTGTGTGTGTGTGTGTGTGTGTGTGTGTGTGTGTGTTGTTGTGTGTGTAGTGTTGTGTGTGTGTGTGTGTGTGTGTGTGTGTGTGTGTGTGTGTGTGTGGTGTGTGTGTGTTGTGTATATGTGTGTGTATTTATTTATTTGTTCTTTTATACCGAGGATAATAGAATAAGAATTCATGTGTGTGTGTGTGTGTGTGTGTGTGTGTGTGTGGTGAGCGCGCGCGCGCGTTGTGTGTGTGCGTGTGTGTGTGTGAGTGTGTGTGTATTGTGTGTGTGTGTGTGTGTGTGTGTGTGTGCGTTGTGTGTGTGTGTGTGTGTGTGTGTTGTGTGTGTGTGCGCGTTTGAGTGTGCGTTTTGTGGTGTGTGTGTGCGTGCATGCGTGCGTATGTGTGCGCGCGCGTGCGCGCGCGCGTATGTGAGTGTGTGTGTTTTAACAGCTAGGTTTATAGGCTACGTTCTTTTTGATTAGTAGGTTTTCTTTTCTTCTTATAAAACCTGTTTGCAAAGAGAAGCTATCGTTTTCCTATCATTCAGTGCTGGGTATCCCGGCATGCTGTATTATTTCCAGCAAATCAAAGTAGGTCGCGCGGTAGCTCGTTCTGTATGGTGTCCCGTTGTCTTCAAAACTCCAACTTTTGACATATTTTTATATCACTGTCAAAGCAGGTAGAGGCCAAGTGGCTACAGGCTAGCTACCTTGTTTTGACACTGCACAAACCGGCTCATTGTACATAGTTACTGCAGGTGATTGGGAAAAGAGGGGGTTTCTGTAAATCCTTGTCAGTAGTAGTAGTAGGCACCCATCAGTCTCGGAAGACTATGGAGTTGCATTCTAGTCTTTAGAGCTCGAAGCCTGGGTAAGTAAGTATGGAGGGCAAGCTGTTACCCATGCAGCAGACCCCCCTCTCCACGGCACTGGAATGATCCACTGGAAAGGCAATGACCGATACGAATGGTTCCAGTACCGTCGCAGGAGCCACCAGAACGTTAGTCCTAGTCTGTTTATCTCATAACAGAGGGATGTGGCAGCAACATCCTGCTTACAGAGGAACTGTACAGGGAGACAGAAATTTTCTAGACTTTCATTTTCATCTGCGTTTGCACAGGAAAAAGATTGCGAGTAAAGTTTAAAATTAAGGATTGTGAATGCTGTTGTTTATCGAGTTCTTCATTATACAAGCACAAAGTGGAAGTAAAATAATACTTATCGTTATAGTGTGCACTTTGTGTAGTATAGCGTTTGAATTAATGTCATCTGCACTAAAACATTGGCTAATGATATGATTATGTTTGACAGTTTAGTTAGAAGCTCTGTTGGCAAACTTTTGAATTTTTTCTCGTTACAGTTTGAGTTGTTCAGTTTTCCCCTCCCCCCTGATAAATAAATGCATAAGACTGACAAGGGACAGATAAAACTAGTGGAGGTGACGTGGGGTTCTTTCGGATTTGTTATTATTTAAGGGAGTGGAGGTAATTTGCATTGTTGCTTGTTTGTTTTATCCTTGTGTTACACGCAGCGACACCCAAAGGTATACACAGGCGCTAACACACACAGACACCCACACACTAAAATATATTTAAAAAAAAATTAAACACTCACACACACGCACACACGCACGCACACACACACACACACACACACACACACACACACACACACACACACACACACACACACACACACACACACACACACACACACACACACACACATTCTCTAAATGTAACACAATGGTATAAATTTCCACCTTCTTGTGGCCGGTCTAATATCACTTTAATGAAGTGAACAGACGTTTAAGTTAAAGAAGGAACCTTTGAATAACACCTTCCCCCTCCCCTCTTTTCCCCCTACCTTATATAGGTGTTTGACTTGGCTGGACTTTGTGACATTCTGAGGTCAGAGGTTAATGAAAGAGGGATCACTGATTCCTTGGTTGTTGCTCTTCATCAGAGCTTTGACTCCACTGCTAATTTGACGCCCCCATTCTAAAGTTTCACCTAGGTCACCTGAGGGAGAGGAGATAGATGTCTCCCTCAACATGCTGGCCCTAGAGAAGCTGAGGTCTCTGACGCCTCGCTCCCTGTGTGTGTGTGTGTGTGTGTGTGTGTGTGTGTGTGTGCGTGCGTGCGTGCGTGCGTGCGTGCGTGCGTGTGTGTATGTGTGTGTGTGTGTGTGTGTGTGTGTGTGTGTGTGTGCAAGCGCGACGCTGCTTAACGCTGGCTAGTGGAAAGCCAGTTCTCTGACCACTAAGCTATCCTGTTCCCCCCTGTCCCCCCCTATAAACATGAAATATAAATATATAGTGACAATGTTAGAACACCTAATATGAAAACAAGTTATTCAATGATGATACTAGAATATGATATAAAACGAGAGGTAGTATTTATGATAACTTCAAATAATTATCTAATCTGAGAGAGACAAAAAAAGCATTTAATGATAATAATTATTATAACATTTAATTCGAGAGTGGGTAGTAAAGGATAGCATCGGGGTAACTAATCTGAGAGTAACATTAATATTCAATGATAATATCAAGTGTATTATCAGTGACAGTAAGTATTCAATGATGATAAATATTAGAATATTTACTTAGAAGATATTCAAGAAAGGGCAAGGCTGGGAGTCGAACCCAGAATCTCATGGTTTACTAGAACTCAACAAAATTTTGAGAAAGGCAGAACAGAGAGAGGAATGGAGAAAACTGGTTGTCAAGTCTTCAGTCTTCAAGGGTGCCTCCACGGTCGCTAGACTAAGGGATAGATAGAATTAGATAGACAGACAGACAGACAGACAGATAGATAGATAGATAGATAGATAGATAGATAGACATATAGATAGATGGATAGATGGATAGACAGATAGATAGATGGATAGACAGACAGACAGGTAGATAGATAGATAGATAGATAGATAGACAGACAGATAGATAGATGGATAGACAGACAGATAGATAGATGGATAGACAGACAGACAGACAGACAGATAGATAGATAGATGGATAGACAGACAGATAGATAGATGGATAGACAGACAGACAGACAGACAGACAGATAGATAGATAGATAGATAGATAGATAGATAGATAGATAGATAGATATTCAATGATGATATCAATTTTTTGTGCTTCCTCATCATCTGTGACGTTCCTGTCCCGCTGTTCCTACGCTGGTGATTTCAATCCTGTTCCGCTTTACCTAAGAGTAGGCCATTGTGTGCCGGTGGGAACAGATGACAAGATTTACAAAACTGCATACACACGGGGGAGTGGATGTAAAAAATGCACATGAGCGCTTACTCCATTATCCTCGATATAAAAGAATAAAAAGTAATAACAATAAATAAATTTCCCTGCCACAGCCATACCCAGATTTGTTTTGTCTCAGTCTCAGGGTTGGAAGTCCATAGAGATCTCATCAATATCAGGACACTATGGGGCCACCAGCCAGAGGGGCCCTGCACTGCTGCTGGGTCACTTTGGTGGTACGTGTTCAGTGGTGCCTGTTCTGAGCTAACATACACAGGACACCACCTACTAATTCCCCTACTAACGACAGTATTAGCTCAGTCGCGGAGCCAGACTGAGTGAGTCATCCACCCGAGGTGGCGACCACCACAATGTCCCTCCTACGACTGTACACCAATATCTAACGTTTTTTATTTTATTTTTATTTTATTTTATTCTTTTATATCGAGGATAATGGGATAAGCACTCATGTGCTTTTTTCATCCAGTCCCCGTGTGTATGCAGTTGTGTATTGTCATCTGTTCCCACCAGCACACAATGGTCTACTCTTACGAAAAGCGGAACAGGGTTGAACGTGTGCGCAAGATGTTCTGCATGCGTTCGCACACGGGGCCTCGGTTTACAGTCTCATCCGAAAGACTTTTTGGGAGAGCAGAGTCAGCACTGATGTTAACTCCAGGGGAAAAAATCCCCTCCAACGGGAATCGAACACGGGTCGTCAAATTGCCCGCGTGCAAAAGTATGCATAACGTTTTGCACACACGTTGAAAAAAAAAAAGACACCAACCCATTTTTCATAGCAGAGGAGGTGATCTATGGCCGATGGTATGAGTGAAGGGAACATACCCTGCATACAACCTAATGTTGACACTTTCAAGACATACTGCAGTCCATTTAAACCCCCCCCCCCCCCCCAACCCAAAACAAAATTTTAATAATCATAAAGAAGTTTTCTGAAGGATGAGGAAGAATGCAAAGAAGGAGAAGAATGCTAAACGAAAAGATGAATTTGACGACGAAGAAGAATGGGGAAGGAGAAAAAATTCAAGATGAATGCGAAGAAGAATAAGAATGTAAAGATGAATACAAAGAAGAAGCAGAAGCAGAAGCAGAAGCAGAAAAAGAAGAAGAAGTAGAGAAGAAGAAGTAGAAGAAGAAGAAGAGAAGAAGAAAAGAAGAAGAAGAAAGAAGAAGAAGTAGAAGAAGAAGAAGAAGAAGAAGAAGAAGAAGAAGAAAAGCAAAGAAGAAAAAAAAGCAAAACAATCGAAAAAGAATTCGATGTATAAAAAAGGAAGGAGAGAAAAAAAGAAGAATTAAAAAAGAAGAAGGGGGAAAAAAATGAAAAAGAATTGCGAAAAAAGAAAATTGCAAAGGGGGAACTAAGAAGAAGAAAAAGAAGAAAAGAAAGAAGAAAAAAGAAGAAAGAGCAAAAAATTGGCACAAAACATTGCCCTTTTTTTAAAATACAACCCGGGACAAAAAACTGTAAATCTTAACAAAAAGCGTTTTACCTAATGTCGACCTGTTTGCTTTTTGATTTTCGGGGATGGTGTAAAAACCGACACCGTGGCATGTTTTTAAAAAAATTGTCGCCCGTTCCGCCCGGCAGGGGGGCCTATTTTCAAAAGCAAAGGGGGTTTTGAACGCATCCCTAGACTTCTGCAACTTTCACACAGGGGGACCCTTTATATTCCCCCCCAAAGACTTTCATCATTCATACATTTTCTCGCAAATGGAAAGAAAGGGGGCAAAGGGGGAGTCGAACCCTAGAATCCAGGTTTTCCCCTTTTTTAGGGGGTGATTTAAACCCATCCGCCCCCTTCCTTCCTTTCAATTTTCAGTACAATTTTCCGTCAAACTGGAAAGCAAGGGAAAGGGGGGTAAACCTAAAATCTCCCGGTTTACTTGTTAGGCGGGTGCAAAAATCTTAACCGCCTCCCCCCTTCGTTTTTAAATAATCCGAAAAAAAAATTGTGCATCTCTTAGAGGTGGGGGGTGTGTGTGCCTTGGTCGCGCGAAAACAAAAGCCCAACAACGCGACACCCCACTTGCATGTTGGGATAATTCAAATGGGGGTTTTTTGATCTGGGGGGGGAGAGAACATAGAGAAGATGAGGAGAGTAGAGAAAAGCTTTTGAAAAGACAATTTGGGGGTTTTTTCGCAAACCCAAAATGTTCCCCCCCAAAAATCAGGTCGTGTTTAAGGGGGGTGTGTTTAAGTGTTTTTTAAGGGGGTTTAAATGTGTGGTGGTGTGTGTGTGTGTTGTGTGTGTTGTTGTGTGTGGTGTTTTTAGGTGTGTGTTTGTTTGTGTTGTGTTGTTTTGTTTGTTTTGTGTTTTTGGTGTTGTGTTTGTTTGTTGTGTTGTGTTGTGTGTGTTTGTGGTGTGTTTGTGGTGTGGGGTGTGTGTGTGTGTTTGTGGTGTTTGTTGGTGTGTGTTTGTTTGTTTTGTGTGTATGTTGTGTTGTGGTTGGTTTTTGTTGTGTTGTTGGTGTTGTGTTGGGTGTTGTTGTGGTTGTGGTGTGTTGTTGTTTGTTTGTGTGTATGGTGTGTGTTGCTTCTTTTTTATTTTTATTTCTTTTACTATCTCAATACCAATTTTTGTTCTTCGGTGTTTCCCTCTCTCTCTCTCTCTTTTCTCCTTTTCTCTCTCTCTCTCTCTCTTCCTCTCCTCCTCTCTCTCTCCCCTTCTCTCCTCTTCCCCTCTTCTCTCTCCCTCTCCTCCCCCCCCCTTCTTTTTCTCTTCTTCTCTTCGCCATTTTCTGTCTGTTTTTTTTTATTTTTTTTCTGTCTCCTAACCCCTTCTTGAACGCAACGATTTAAAAAAAAAGGGTTGGGTGTGTGGGGTGTGTGTGTGTGTGGTGTGTTTGTGCGCGCGCGCGGCCGGGTGGTGGTGGTGTGGTTGTTGTAGGGTGTGGGTTGTTCCTGCGGCGTGCGTGTGGGGTGCTTTCGTGGCGCGCCGCGCGCGGTATGTTGGTGTGCGCGCGCGTGCGCCATTCCCCCCTCCATACGCCATTCCCCCTTCCCTATCCGTAGTCTAGTAAATGTTGGGGCCCATAAGATTTTGCAACCAGTTTTCCCCCACTCCTCGCTTTTTTAGATTTTATAAAAGCCGTTCCATCGGCCTGCCACCCTGATCGTTTCCCATCGTTTCCTCTGTCTGCCTTTGCCCCTCCCCTTACTGTTCCCTGAAGAAGACTGTCTTGGCCGCCAGATGATCGGTGAGTCCCGGGGCCCTTTTTAGTTTTCTTTTTTTTTTTTACTGAAATCAGGATCTTCTTAATTATAGGGTTTATGCCTTTTTTTTTTGGGGGTTTTTCTTCCCGAACCCCCGCCCCTTTCCCCCCCCCCCCATATTATCAGTGGCGTATCTTTACGATAAAAGGGGGGAAAACAAAAGTGGGGCCCACACAGCATTGAACGGTATCAATTTTCAAAGGAAAACAGATCCCCCTTTCACTTTTTAAATTCCCAAGTCGCCGGTTTTTTATTTTATTGTTATGTTTTATATGCCTGTAGCATTGAATAGTTGCCCTGCCAGAGGGGAGGAGAGAGGGAGAGAGAAGAGGAGAGAGGGGGAAGAGAGAAGGAGAGAGGAAAAGGGAGGAGAGAGGAGAGGGGAGAAAAGGGGGGGAGAGAAAATAAAAAATGGATGGGTGGTGAGAAACTAATTTTTAAGGGGTTTCAATCCATTTAATACTTTTTTTGGGCCTTCCTTTAAAGGGAAATTAAAACAAAAAAAAACCCCCCCAACCCCCCCCAACCCCAAAAAAAGACAAAAAAAAAACAAAACCCCAAACCAAAAAACACACCAAAACCCCCCTCCCCCCAAAACCCCCCCCCAAAAAAACCCCCCCCAACCCCACCCCCCCTTTTATTTTTGAAAAAGTTTACTACTTCGACTAACAGCACACACCGACATATTGATTTACTGTGGGATCTTAAAAAAATAATAAAAAAAAAAAACAAACTTAAACCCCACTCACGCATTATCATCAGAAAATAAACAGAAAAAAAATATAGAAAAAAAAAAAAACGTCTGACTCATTTTGATTCAAATTTGCTGAAAATATTTAATGAAGTTAATTAATGAAAAAAAAAAATTAAAAAAAATTAAAAATTTTAAGAAATTTGCGCTCTGATATTTCTGTTTTCTGTAGCCCTGATAAACGGAAGTTTGGAAAACCCCAGGTTGACAAAAAAGCATCTGCGAAGTCAGAATGGGCTCCTTTAAAAATGTGGGAAAAAAACCGTTGCAACTAAAAAAATCCACCATTGGTAACCTGGAACTCGGGCCCGAGGATAAAAAAAAAAAAAAAAAACCTAAAGAAAAGAAACAAAGCATTTTACAGTTTTGATCTTATTTTTTTCAAAAAAACTTTTATGGACTATGTAGCCCAACATAAAAAAGAATGCAAAAAGAATAAGCTTATCACATATTCAAAATACATACACCCCGCATGCCGCACACACACCCCCCAACCACACACCCACACCAACACACACACACACACACACACACCCCATATATTTTATTATATAATTATATATATATATATATTATATATATAATAATTTATATATATGCAGGAAGTAAGGGTTTTCCCCGTTAAAAAACATCACATAAATAAATGAAGAACAAACAGGGTAAACCCTTTTTTTCCAATCTTCTCGCTATATTTAGCATCAATTTATTATTTTTTGAAAAAAAATATTTTTCATTTTATCCATTTTGCCCCCAATTTTGTTTCTACGTAAATTTCAGCCCCCTCTCCCGGGGGGTGAGCGCGACGCCACAATACGGCCCCCTTCATTTTTTTTTCTTTTTCCCCTGTTTAAAACTGTTTTTTTTTTAGTCTTTGTACTCACAGAGCTACAGTTTAATTTGTTTTTTTTTGATTTTTTTTTTTATATCGGGATAAGGAAAAAGCATCTTGTGTTTTTTTAATCCACCCCCGTGTGTATGCTTTTGTAAATGTCATCGTTCCCCCCGGCCCGATGGCCTACCTTACAAAAAGCGGACAGGTTTAATTTGGGGCCCAAGATGTTCTCCGTCGTTCACCGGGGGCCTGGGTTTAAAGTCAGACGTGGATCATACTCTTAAGTAACGCACTTGCCTAGGAATTAAAAAAAACCGGTTCAAAATGTGTGGCGGGGGTTTTTTTCCGCTGAGACGTAAGCTGATTCCCGTGCGTAACGGGCTTTAGGGCCGTTTGGAATATAGCAAAAAAGGCTTGTCCCGGGAAAAAAATTTTGGAAAAAAAAACACTCTGTGGGAAACAGATACACATACGAAAAAGGAAAAAACAAAAAATGGGGGGCGTGCTTTTTGGGGGACGCCTTTTCCCGGGGGGGCCCGCCCGAAAAATTTCAGGCAGAGAAATCGTTGTGCTTTAAGGGGTTAACACCCACCCACTCCATTGCCGACGCACTGCATGCACCCCCCGCACCGCACCGCACCGCACCCCATCCCCAACCCCCCCTCCGCCCCCCTCCCCTCACTCCACCCCCACTCCACTCCCTCCACTCCTTTTCCCCTCCCCCCCCACCCATCCACCCCACTCCACTTTAGTCTGTTTTTTGCTTTTTTTAAATGATTGTTTTTTCTTTTTAAAAACGGAAATTTTTCTGACCAAAAAAACCCCCCCCCCCCCCCCCCCCCCCCCCCCCCCCCCCCCCCCCCCCCCACACACACTGTCGCGGTTCCAGGGGTGTTTTATTTGCCCATTTCTTTTCATCTCTTTATTATCTTCGTTTTTAGTAAAATAAGTCAAGTAAAAAACACTTTTTATCGTTATCATCTATTCCTGGGGGACGGGGATGGCTCAGTGGCAGCGCCGTTTCCAAAACTTAAATTTTTTTAAGGGTACCGCCCTCTTTTTGGTCAGGAAAAAGGGAAAGCACGAGGGGGGAGATGGGCGCCATGCCCTAATATGCTGGCCCCCGAGAAGCGGGGTCTCTGACACCTCGCTCCCCTACGACCAACCGGGGTTTTGGGCCCTTTTTCCAAATTTTTAAAAAAAATTATTATTTTATTATTATTATTTTTATTTTTTATTATTATTATTATTTAATTATTATTATTTTAAAAATAACTACTCTACTACTACTACTATACATATAAATACTACTCTATACTATACTAAATACTTTTTTTTATTTTTTATTTTTTTTTTTTTTTAACTTATCTTTCTTTTTAATCATTTGCGGCTAGTGCGCCCGTGCGTGAAGTGGTTGTGACGCCCTCCCCCCTGAAATATGGTGAGGGGTAAAAAAAAAAAGGGAATCATGGGGTTTGGGATTTGGGGACATCCATCACTTGGTATGATGGTCTGGTCCTCGTTGTCTTTCTGTAAGCCAACCCTCTTTTTTTGCTGAAACCCAAAAAAAAAAAAAAAAGGAAATTAATACAGGGGTATTCATTGATTGATTTTTTTATTTTTTATATCGAGGATTTATTTTTACTTTTTTTTTTGTTTCGAGGATAAGGGTAACATCTTGTGCTTTTTTTTACATCCGCCCCCCCTTGTATGCAGTTTTGTAAATGTATCTTTTACCAGCTTTAAAAAAAAAATCTGCCCATGTTTTTAAAAAAAAAAGATGACGACAAAATTTGGAAAAAAATTGTCTCTGTTCCTACTGGTAGGGATGGGCCACTTTTTCCGAAAAGTGAAGGGGTTTTTTTTTTTTTTTTTTTTTTTTTTTTTTTTTTTTAAAAAGGGGGGGGGGTGTGAAAAATTTTCAGGGGGCTTCGTACGACCGAACCCTTTTGGGTTTTTGTTCACCCGGATTTTATTCATTTTGATTTTCTCGTCAAACTGAAAAAAGGGGAAAAAGGTCGGAATCAAACCCCTAACCTCGTTTTTTTACTTTTTTCGTTTTTCCCCCTTTCCCCCTGACCCAAAGAGGGCAGGACAAATTTCGGGGGGGTAAAGGGGGGGAACTTTTAAAAAAACCCCAAAGCCCAAACATCACCCATTTACTTAGTTCCCAAATGCTCGAAGTTGCTTAAACCTTTTTTTGGGGGGAAAAAGCGAGCGCCCCCCCCAATGAGCTATCCTCCCCTAACGGGTGTTCGTTTATTGCAGCATTCGGATGAGACTGAAAAATGAGGCCCCGTGTGAAAAAGAAACCAAAAGGGCTTTCCCCCAAAGGGTTAAAAAACCCCCCTTCCCCCTTTTGGGGAAAAAAAGGCCATTGGGGTGCCGGTAGGAGGGGGAAAACAAAATTATAAAAACCCGCTTTGCACACAGGTGTGGGTTTTTTTGACCCACCCAAAGGGAAAAAAACGGGGGGTTGGGGGTCCCTAGGCTCGGGTCTGTAATATGAAATAATAATAATAGTAATAGTAATGGGTAATAGTAATAGTAAAAATTTTAATAAAAAAAATTTAATAATAAAAAATAATAAAAAATAATAATAATAATTCACTACTACTACTACTACTACTTACTTTCTACTACTCACTACTACTCTACTACTACTAATACACTCCCTATAATAACTACTATACTAAAAAAAAAAAGGGGAGGGCTGCACTTTGGCGACGCGCTCCCCCCCGGGGGAGAGCACCCCGTTTTTCCCCGCGGGAGAAATTTGCTGTGCATAAAGGATACAAAAAAAAATTTAAAAAAGCTAAATAAAAAAATAAATAGTTGCTGCCCAGCGGTTCGACGATGGGGACAAGAAGAAGGGTTATCGGGGCCCCAGGTGTGTGGAAGGGGGCCCCCTTTTGGGGTTGATGACTTTAAAAACCCCAAAAGTTATTATCGGGGTTTTTGTTTGTGGTGTTTTGTGTGTGTGTGGGGGTGTGTGTTTTTTGTGTGTGTGTGTGTGTGTGGTTTGGGGGTGTGGTGTGTGTGTGTGTTGTGTGTTTTTTTTAAAATTTTTTTAACCTTTTTTTTTTTAAATTTTTTTTTTTTCTTTTATATCAGGAAATGGGAAAAAAACTCATGTTATGTATAAAGGTATGCGCGCACGCGGCGGTGTTTACTATCTATCAAACTATCTACTATCTATCATTACTATCTAAATTTTCTATCTATCTATCTATCTATTCCCATTATTTTATTATTATCTACTACTTTTTTAAATCTATCTATCTAATCTTCAAACTATCAAACTATCTATCTATCTTAAAACTATCAAATTTTATCTTCTATCTATTATCTATCTATCTATCTTCTATTTATCTATCTATCAAATCTATCATCTATCTATTTTCCTAATCAAAATCTATATCTATCCCCTCTCTCCTTCTCTTTTCTTATATATATATTTTATAAAATTTGGTGTGTGTGTGTGTGGTGGGGGTTTTTGTGTGTGTGTGTTGTGTCTGCGTGTGTGGTGTGTGCGTGGTGGTGTGTGTGGGTGTTTTTTGAAATGCGTGCGTGTGTGTGTAGCGGACGTCGTGCGTGTGTGTGCGTGCTGAGCATGCGTGTGTTGGTGGTGTGGGTGTGTGTGTGTGTGTGTGGGGGGTGTGTTGTGTTGTGTGGTGTGTTGTGTGTGCAGCCCCCAAAACGTGGTTTTTTCAACACATGGTCCAGTGTGGGATCCCGGGGGCCCCCCTCGCCTTTTTTTTTGGAAACTTCCCCCTAACGCCAAGGGGTAAGCCCGAATCGCACCCCCCCCAAACAGCAAAACCCCCGAATCAGTCCCAGCCCAATCATACAGGCCCCCAATCTGCATCCAAAATTAGAAAATTTCAAATCGGAAAAGTTGTTGTTGTTCTCCCTTTTTCCCCCTTTTTTCCCTTTAAAGATTATAAAAAAAATAGCACCAAAAAAAAATAACGATTCATATGAAACAACACAACAAAACAATTAAACATAAAGTGAATGATAATAATGAAGATAAGAGATGGAAAGATGATGATGACGACGACGCGACGACGCGACGACCCACAACAACAACAACAACAACAACAATAGTAATAATAATAATAAAAATAATTAAAAATAAAAATAATAAAAAAAATAATAAAAAAAATAATAAATTAACAACAGTAATAATGGGGGTGATGAGATGGGGTTTGTTCCCATGCTCCCTAAAAATTATGTTGGCGGCCGCGCGTGTGTGTGAGTGTAGTGGGGGTGTGTGTGTTAAAGTGGTGTTTGTGCGCACATTTCGGGTTTCGTGGTTTTTTTGTGTTTTGTGGGGATGTGTGGGGTGTGTACCACAGGATTTTTTTTACCGAACTTTTGGGGAAAAAAAAGGGCAATTGGTAAAAATATTTGGGGGGGGTATGTTTGGTTTTTTTTTGAAATGGAAATCTTAATAATATAGTGAATTACTGCGTTTAAATTTTAAAAAAAAGGGGGAAAATTTATTTTTTTATGTGTTTTAGAGGGTTATATGTAATTGTACTGATAATACAAAAATTTTTTTTTTTGTTAGTCGGTTTTTTTCTGAAAAGGAAAAGGGGGAAAATTTGTGATTTTTGGGGTTTTAATTTAAACCCTCCCAAATTTTAAAAAATTTTCCATGTGATTGTAAAAATGCATTATACCTGTTTTTGTAATGTTATACAAATTATTTTTTAAATAGTGGGGTTTTCTCTGAAAGGGAAAAATTTTGGAAATAATATATGTTTTTCAGTTTTTTAAATTAAAAAAAATACATATGTGGGGGTGTGTGGTCTAAGTGTTTTGGGTTTTTTTGTGGTGTGTTTTTTGGGTGTGTTGTGTGTGTGTGTTTTGTGTTTTTGTGTGTGTGTGTGTGTTCGCGCGCGCGAGGGGTTTGTTTGTGGGGTGTTGTGCGGTGTGCGGGGGTTTTTTTTTGTGTGTTAGTGTTTTAAAGTGAAAAAGTGTGTTTTGTGGGGTGTTTGTTGTGTGTTGTGTTTGTGTTAAATGTGTGTGAAATGTGCGGTGTGTGTAGCGTTTTGTTGTTGTGTGTATTTTTACACAAGTGTGCATTTCTTTTTTTTGTATATTTTATAACAGGATTTTTTTCCGAGACCCCTTTTTTGGACCTCTAAACCCTGAGGCCCTAAAAAAGAAGTAGCATCAAAAAATTCAACAACTTCGTAAAATAGATACTTTAAAAACGTCTTCATGCGTTTTTTTTTGTGTGTTGTGCTGGAAATCGTGATTTTATTAGGGGGCCTAGGGGCCAAAACCGTGACTTCAGGTTTCTAGGTTTCTGTCAGGGTTCATCATCATCATCACCCATCACTCATCATCTCACACATCTCTCATCATCATCATCATAAATCATCATCATCATCATCATCATCATCTCTCACAATCATCACATCACCCCCTTTACCCCGGGGGGGGGTTTTTTAGGGCACAAAAAGCCCTTTCCCCCCCTCCCCATCCGGGCCACCCGGCAAGGGGAACCCCAAAGGGAGGGGCTGCTGGTTTCCCCCTCTCACTTTCCCCTGCCCCCCTCCATGTTTTTTTTTGGTTTTTCCTTTCCCTTTTTTTTGCCGTCGGGGTCCAGTGCCGTGCTGTTCTTCTTTGTCAGGGTTACCCCTCCTCCCCTGTTCCCGGGAGCCCGAGGGCAGAGCTTTTAAACCCCGGCTCTTGTCGCGTGATGTTCCCGTGATAGATTTTAAGTATGGGGGTATTTCATAGAGACAAAAAAAAGCCACCTGTTTTTCCCCCCCGTCCCCGGTAGGAACTCGCCCTTGGTCCGGGGGGCTTTTTGCAGCTAACCCCCCCCGCCCCCCCGGGGGCCCCCCTGGTTGAGGGGGGGCACCCCGCTAGGGTACGAAAACTATTCCTCTACCCCCCCCCCCCCCCCCTGTGGAGATGCGGGGGGATGTCAAAATGCACAGCTCCCCCCCTTTGGAAATTCCCGTCTGGGGGAAAACCCTCTTTTTACACTTTTTTTTTGGGGGGGGGGGATAGCCTCGGGTCGAAATTGCGTTTGCAATTTTACGACCCCCCCTTTTTAATTCCCGTTCGAAGGGAAATTTTTTCCCTTTTGGGGTTAAAAAATCAGTGCTGACTTTTCCCCCCTTTTCCCCAAAAATTTCCGGATGAGATTAAACCCGGGCCCCCTGTGCGAAAACCCCCAGAATATTTTCGCCACGTTAAATCCGTTTTGCTTTTCTTAAGAGTAGGGATCGTGTCCGGGGGGAAAAGATGACATTTCAAAACTGCTACACACGGGGATTTTGGGGGGGAAAAAAGCACAAGGTGCTTTTTTCCCCCTTTTCCCCGATATAAAAAAAAAAAAATCAAAACAAATCAAATCAAATCAATCTCGTCTTCTGTCGGGGGTTTTCTGTCTGTTCTGTCTCTGTCTGTCTCTGTCTGCTGTCTGTCTGTTGTTGGTTTTTTGTCGGGTTTTTTTCTGTCTGTTGTCTCTCTCCTCTTTCTCTCTCTCTCTCTCTCCCCTCTTCCCCTCCTCTCTCTCTCTCTCTCTCTCCCTCTCTTCTGTGATCTTGCAGAATGCCCTTTTATGGTTTTTTCAGCGTTTGTGTATCATGTGTATGTGAATCTCTCTTCTGTCCCCTTTTTTTGTCTCCGTTCGTTCTTTTTTCTGTTCTCCCCTCTTTTCTCTCTCTTTTCTCTCTCTCTCTCTCCCCTTCTCCTTTTTTCTCCTCTCTCTCTCTCTATCTGTGTGACCGTGGGAAAAAGCCCCTTTTTTGGTCTTGACGGGGTTTTTTCCCGGAAAAATGCTGGGTTTAAAAGTCGGGGGCCCCCCCCGGGGACGTACAGACACGGGCATGACTCCTGCCTTTTTTCCCCCCCGGGGGGGCGAAAGCGGGCCCTGTTACACACCGGAAACGGGGCACACCCACAAAAAAAAACCGCGCCACACACAACACACACACAAACCCCACACAACACACACACACACACAAAACCACACCCCAGACCACGCGCGCGGAGCATACACAGACACATAGACAGACACACCGCGTGCAAAACCCCCCGGGCACGAGCCCAACAACCCCCAACCCGCGGTGCACATCCCAAGACACAACAAGAAACGCCCCAAAACACACCACACCGGACACACGAAATGTATAAGGTATACACACACCGCACACACACACGCGCACACACAAGCGCGGGGACAACACACATACACACACACAAAGACACGACACAGACAACACACAGACACATACACCAGGGGGGCACGCATGGACAAACATCCCAACAAAACAAAAACGACCCACAAACCGTGGCCCCAAAACACACACACGCACCCCGGGCACGCCCAAACGCACCCCCGAACCCCACCACACACAAAGGAAAACCAAAAAATCAAAAAAATAAAACATACAAAAAAAATACATACATACAAACTACATACATCCCATCATAAAAACATAATACATAAACTTTACATACATAATACTAATACTAAAACATACAAATACATGTACATACATCCCTTTACAAAAACTACATCATACATAATACATACATTTCTACATACATCTTTTAAAAACATACATAATACATACAAACAAACAAAAAAAACAAACAAACAAAAACAAACATACATATTTAATACATACATACACACACACACCCACACACACACACACAACACCCAACACACACACACACACACACACCACACAAAAAAAAAAAAGACAAAAAAAAAAACAGACAGAACATATAGGACAGCTAGAACAAAAAAACGAAAAAAAAAAAAGCTTTTCCCAAAACAGAAACTTTTTACAGTAAAATTTTCTTTTAAAAAAAAAATTTTTAACACGGTTTCCCCCAAAGTAAAAACTCCACCCCTACCTCTCTAACAGGCATGCAAAAAACCTGTGCAAAGAAAAAAAAATCTAAACCCTTCTATGGGGCCCACACCCAAAAAAGGTGAGAGTTTTTTTTTTAAACCAAACCGGAAGAGGGGAAGGGGGTTTTCAGGCTTTCAGCTAGGCTAAGCAGTGTAAGTGGAGTTAAACAGTTCAATTTCTTTTTTAAAACACAACCAAAAAAAAAAAAAAAACCCCTCGGGGGTACATGCCGTCATTTTTTCACAAGACTATATACAAACAAATGCATCCTAAAACTTTGCTCGCACGCCACAAGCACAGAAACCCAGGGGAAAACTGACACAGCCCCAGACACATACGTACACACATGAGCGCGCACCACAAGCACACACACACACACACATAAATGCGCCCCGCCACGCGCGCGCGTCACACACCCGCGCGCGAGTGCGCACGCAGGGCACGCGCGCACACACACCCCGAAAAAACATAACCACCACAACACCCCAACGCCCCCAGCGCAGGGCGCGCGCAAGCAGGGGACTACAAAACACGCACCCGTGCACACACGCACGCATTTCACCCCACACACAGACAACCACAACACACACACACACATTATATTACACGCGCATACACGCACCACGATAAACGAGAGAAATAGATATTTCTTCTTTTTCTTTTTCTTCTTCTTTTTCCTTCTTTTTTTCTTCTTTTCTTCTTCTTTTTTCTTCTTCTTTTTTTTTCCCCCCCAAAACCACCCCCAAACCACCACCCCCCCCAAACCCCACCACACCACCACCCCCAAACCCCCCCCCAACCACCCCCACCATTGTCTCGTCTCATCATGGGCATGGGTTCGTCGTCGTCATCCCCTCCTCCTCCTCCCCCATCCTCCTCCTCCCCCTCCCCCCCCTTTTCCCAAATATCATAATTTTCTCTTAAAAAAATTATGTGAGTGTTTCCCCTTTCAGGGGAAATATGCCAGGTTTTTGCGAAACCTTCCCCCCCCCCCCTCCCCTCTTCCTCCCCTCCTCCTCCTCCTTCTTCTCCCCTTCTTCTTCCCCCCCTCCCCCCCCTCCTCTTCCTGTCTTCCCTCCTTCTCCTCCTCCCCTCCTCCCTCACTGACATAAATAAAATTTTGACTAGGGAAATTATATGATGTTTTTTCAGTTCAGGAAACATGCCCCTGTGCAAAACCCTTTGGGGGAAGGGGTTTACAGGACAGCGCCAGGAAACAATTTACATCGCCTCAAAAAAGTGAGTTATGTATATTTTTCCCCTTTGGAGAGAAAAGCGGGGAGATAATGGGAAAATCGGGGGGGGGAAAAATTTCCCCTTTTTAAAGAGTTTTTTGCGGTGATGGCTCGAAGCCCCGGGATCAGATGAGGCGCTCAACGCTCCAAAACCCCGGTCCCCTTTGGGTGAACCCCCCGCCCCCCTTTTCCACCCTTGTTCCCCCAGGGGATCTTTGTTTTACAAAATGGGGGGAATTTTTTTGTAGCGACCACGCCCCCCTGGGCCCCCCCCCCAAAACCCTTTTGAAAAACCCATTCTGACTTCGAGGGGAAAAAGGGGAGGTAAAGGGCCCAAAATTCCCCTAATCTATGGGTCGTGGGGATCACAGCTTCACCTTTCCCCTCTTTCACCCCCTAGCGGCTACATAGTCCCAACCTACCCGCTTTTTTGGGGGGGGGCTTTTTGCTATTTATTTAGGGAACTGGCCCCCCACTTTGATAAGTAAAAAAAAAAGGACGTGCTGAAAAATTGCATCTGACTGATATGTTGGGTTTTTTTTGCTTTCCCGGGGGGCGAGGCGAGGCGTCAAGACCTCAGCTTCTTAGGGTCCAGCATGTTGAGGGGGGCCCCCTTCCCTTCCCTAGTGCTTGACCTTTTTTGACCCCAAAGAGGGCAGGTACCATTTAAAGGGGTGAACTGGGGGGTGTACGAAACCCAAAAACGCAAACAGGGCCCCCCATCCACTTGGTAACCACGCTCGATGCTGTTAAAAATTTTTTAGGAGGAAAGTGATTCTCTGACCTGAGCTATCCCCTAAACCCCCCCCAAAAAATTTTTTAAAAAAAAAAGGGAAAGGGAAGGGTTCCATAACCTAGGGGTTCGGGACGGGAGCGAGGCGTCAGTTTTTTGCTTCTCGAGGGGCCAGCATATTGGGGCGGCCCCCCAAACCCTTTCTCCATCGCTGCTTTACTTCCCCGACCCCAAAAAGGGGGGGGGACCCCCCCTTTTTGCTGGTGAACTGGGGAACTGTACTGAAACCCCAAGGGGGGCAAACGGTCAGTTACCCATCCACTTGGGAGCCACGCCAAAGCTGGGGTTTTAAAAATTTGCTTTTTAAAGGGAAAAACGAGTCTCGCCCCTGAGCTATACGTACCCATGAATGTTACAAAATAAAAGGTAAAAAAGGGGGAAAGGGGTCCCCAAACCCTTTTTGGGGGGGGAAAGGGGGGCGAGGCTCAGAGACCTCCCCAGCTTTTAAAGGGGGCCCTTTTAGCGCGCGCGGCGCCCATCTTTCCCCTTCCCTCGGTGCTTTATCTTATCTTCCCCGACCCTAAAGAGGGCAAAGGGAGCCATTGTCAGCTTTGCTCTTCATGGTGCATGCTGGTTTTTTAGAACGTCCAGAGGGTTCCCCCCATGGGGGGGGATTGCGGGGGAAAAACCCTTTTGGGGCCCCCACCCAACCTGCAAGAGGGGAGGGAGAAAGGGGGCCCACTGGTCAGAGCCCGAAAGGGAAAACCCGGCCCCAAAACAACAGCACTGCACAGTTTTTTTCCCGGGGGGGGTTTTGGGGCGATCTTTTATAATTTTTGACATTTTTTTTTTTAAAGGTTATATTTTTTTTATTATTATTGTTCGTTTCTCGGTTAAGAGCTATTGAGGTTTATCGATGGTGAGGTTTTTTTTTTTCTGGGTACGGGATAGCTCAGTAGTCAGAGCGCTCGCTTCCCCCCCCCTCCCCCCCAGTCAAGTTAAGCAGTGTCGAGCATGGTTGCCAATTATTGGATGGGTGACTGTTTGCGCGCCTTGGCTACAGTACAGTTGCCCCAGTTCACCCGGCTGTTAATTGGGTACCTGCCCTATTTAGGTACAGGGAAGGTAAAGCAGCGAGGGAGAGGAGATGGGTGCCGCCCTCAACATGCTGGCCCCTAGAGAAGCTGAGGTCTGTGACGCCTCGCTCCTCTACGACCACATAGGTTATGGGACACCTTTACCTTTACCTTTTTATCTTACCGTTTTTTTGCCCACTATTTATTGATTGATTGATTGATTGTTTTTATATCGAGGATAATGGAATAAGCACTCATGTGCTGTCTTTTTTTTACATCCAGTCCCCGTGTGTATGCAGTTTTTTGTCAATTCTGTCCACCGGCACTATAAAGGTAGTAGACGGTATTTCAGGGATGTCTGTTTGATAATTATGTTGGTGTTTCCCTAACCCATCAAAAGCTGGCATGAATGAC
>CM060347.1:31057306-31062306 GCA_030674155.1 Stramonita haemastoma | reverse complement strand
ACAGCTACCTTGTTGCCGTGGGTTCCTCTACGTGCACTTAATGTGTAATGCATACCCGTTTATTGTCTCATCCGAAAAACTGGCACCCAGACCATCATTTACTGCCAAAATCCTCTAAAGGTTGACTCATATCATTTTTAGGAAGAACATAACATGATTCCTGTGAATCCAGTTGGCTTTCGGAAAGGTCGATCAGCTATTGAACACTTAGTGAAACGTATCACATTACGATCTCCCAGATAAACTTCAAGTGCAGACCTGCAAGTGCCTTAACTCCTTTCGTGTATATACACATGCAGAAGATTAAATGTTCACGTCAAAATCCAATGATTCATGTCAACGTTCAAGTGGGTTAGGGAAGCACCAACATACCCAGCTCACAGCCTCGAAATCGTGTTAACATCAGTGCTGACTCCACTCTCCCAAAAGTCTTTCGGATGAGACTATAAACCGAGGCTCCGTGTGCGAACGCACACAGAACATCTTGCGCATAATGTTAAATCCTGTTCCGCTTTTCGTAAGAGTAGGCCATCGTGTGCCGATGACAAAAATTACAAATTTGCATACACACGGGGACTGGATGTAAAAAAGCATACGAGTGCTTATTCCATTATCCCACACACACTTTAAAACAGAATGAGCTTTGTACACCCGACAGTGTAAGGGAAATAACGCCTTGTGGCGTCTCCTAATTTGAGATGAATACCTGCCCTTGATAGGGACGTTGCATATGATCTCTCTCTCTCTCTCTCTCTCTCTCTCTCTCTCTCTCTCTCTCTCTCTCTCTCTCTCTCTCTCTCTCTCTCTCTCTCTCTCTCTCTCTCTCTCTCTCTCTCTCTCTCTCTCTTTCATGGAAGAAATAGTAGAGGAACAATCATCCTTGAAAGAGAGGAATGTGTGCATCTCATAAGTTAACGCATTTTGTCAAAGACATCTCAACAGCCTATCAAAACATGAACATACTTTAACCTACAAACTTGTTCTTTTCAGAAATAGTTACAAATTGTATATATCTAATCACAGTGAAAGCCTATCTTATGATAACGATGATTTCACATAGGGTATCCGAATGTTTTGAGTGTTGTGTGCTTAATTCAGTATTGTTGAACGTAATGATGGTGCTACCTATATGCAAGAACAGCAAGCAAACAGCCATTGTGTTCTGACGGAGATTCTTTTTCCTTTGAGCTAGATGAAGCCCTTACTGTGTGACACAATTCATTGCAGATCCACCTATTGCTCTACTTCGAGGTTGCAATATTACAGTTTATACGGTTGTAGGAAATTTTGCGAGGTTTGTGATAGTTTTGATCTGTATATATACTTAATAGCTCTACTGAAGGTGACAAAAATGATTCCACTGCATTTACCTCTCTTACTGAAAACTGTGATGTATCTTATTTTCCATGTTCATCTTCTCTTCGTTCAGCCTCACCTATGTGTACTCTAAGAACCTATTGATTCAAAACACATGCTCATTGTGTCTTGATGTATTATGGAAATGTACTTTAACTTGGTACCTAACAAAAATATTGGCGACATTTTGTTTGAGTTCTTATTTGGGATGGTATGATCATCAGCGTTCATTTGTCACAATGCTGTAGAAACACAACTATATTTTCATTGCAATGTTTTAAGTGACTTATGACCAAAATGTATTCTATAAATGTAAAGTATGTATTATCTGTATGTTGGAGGTATGTATGGTGTCGTGTAGCATGCATTCTCTGCTAACATCATTTTAAAGTTAAATGCAAGACAGCAAGTGGATCCAAGATCTTTTTAGGTGTTATGCCGACAAACGCTGCTAATGTCATTTGGAAATCTAATATTGTTTTCTTGGTGTAACTGATGATGTTTCATTCAAAATGTGTATACCACAATACCACAGTACCGCATCCACTCATTCTTGATTGCACAAGGAATTGTAACGGGTTGTATGGCCTATACAATTACATTCTTGAGTCTTGAGTCTTGAGTCTTGAGTCTTGAGTCTCTCTCTCTCTCTCTCTCTCTCTCTCTCTCTCTCTCTCTCTCTCTCTCTCTCTCTCTCTCTCTCTCTCTCTCTCTCTCTCTCTCTGGGGAGGGGATAGCCTAGTGGTCAGAATATTGCGCTGGCAATTTGACGACCCGGGTTCGATTCCTGGTCGAGGGGATTTTTCCTCTGGAGTTAACATCAGTGCTGACTCCACTCTCCCCAAAAGTCTTTCGGATGAGACTATAAACCGAGGCCATGTTTGTGAACGCACGCAGAACATCTTGCGCACACGTTAAATCCTGTTCCGCTTTTCGTAAGAGTTAGGCCATTGTATGCCGGTGGGAAGGGATGACAATATTTACAAAACTGCATACACATGGGGACTGGATGAAAAAAAAACACATGGGTGCTTATCCCATTATCCTCGATATAAAAGAATAAAATAAAAATAAATACATAAATAAATATCAGATAGGTAAGTATTTTGGTTTGCATTCTATATCTTATTTATTTATTTATTCTTTTATATCGAGGATAACGGAATAAGCACTCATGTGCTTTTTTCATCCAGTCCCCGTGTGTATGCAGCTTTGTAAATATTGTCATTTGTTCCCACCAGCACACAATACACTCCCCCTGGGTGGGCGAATCTTTATGAATTTTAGTAACAACAGAGAAAGTAATAGCGTTCTTTGTAAGGGGAGAGAACATGATGGATATCTCTAATTAACTCCCTTCCCTTTATGAATTTTAGTAACAACTAGGAAGGGAACAGCGTTCTTTGTAAGGGGAGAGAACATCTATCTATTTATTCTTTTTTATGGATTTATTCTTTTATTTCGAGGATAGTGGAATATGCACTCATGTGCTTTTTTATTTTTACATCCAGTCCCCGTATGTATACAGTTTTGTAAAGTTTGTCATATGATCTCACTAGCATACAATAGCTTACTCTTCGGATGTCTCTAATTAACTCCCTTCCCTTCATGAATTTTAGTAGCCACAAAGAAGATAGCAGTGTTCTTTGCTAGGGGAGAGAACTGAAAGCGTCGCGCATTTGTGCAAAGGGTGTCGTTTGGCGTAGTAGACAAACCTCGTTGATGATAACGTGTGCATTCTCTCTCCCAGTTTTCTCTGTTTGCATTTTTGTAGTATTGTGGGCAATTATAGGGCTTGGTGGTAGGAGCCACTGATAGACGGACTATCTTCACTCCACATTGCCTTGAAGTACAAGGTGTGAGTGGGGTGGGGGTGGGGGTGGGGGACGGGATAGCGTAGTGGTCAGAACACTGCGCTCGCAATTTGACGACCCGGGTTCGATTCCCGTTCCAGGGGATTTTTTCCCCCTGGAGTTCTAATCAGTGCTGACTCCACCCTCCCCAAAAGTCTGTCAAATGACAGATGAATAATAATGAATAATATCAGCATAAAGGGAGAGAGAGAGAGAGAGAGAGAGAGAGAGGAGAGAGAGAGAGAGGAGAGAGAGAGAGAGAGAGAGAGGAGAGAGAGAGAGAGAGAGAGAGAGGAGACAGACAGACAGACAGACAGACAGACAGACAGACAGACAGACAGACAGACAGACAGACAGAGACAGACAGACAGACAGAGACAGGCAGACAGAGATGACATAGCTCATCAAGCAACACTCATCACCTCATGCATAGTGGCAGTGCACATCATCATCACCAGCCTGTTTCATTCCCTGTCTGTCTTGTCAGTTTGTGTGTGTGTGTGTGTGTGTGTGTGTGTGTGTGTGTGTGTGTGTGTGTGTGTGTGTGTGTGTGTGTGTGTGTGTGTGTGTGTTTTGTGTCAGTCAGTCAGTCAGTCAGTCAGTCAGTCAGTCTGTGTGTGTGTGTGTGTGTGTGTGTGTGTGTGTGGTGTGTGTGTGTGTGTGTGTGTGTGTGTGTGTGTGTGTGTGTGTGTGTGTGTGTCTGTGTCTGTCAGTCAGTCAGTCTGTCAGTCAGTCAGTCAGTCAGTCACTTTGTGTGTCTGTGTGTCTGTGTGTCTGTGCGTCTGTCTGTCATTCGTTCAGTCAGTCTGTCTGTTTGACTGTCTGTTTGTCTGTCAGTCAGTCAGTCAGTCTGTCACCCGGGGCGAGAACAACACGGCCAAGCGGTTAGAACATCGTACTTACCACCTGAAGGTCGCCAGAGTCCTAAGTTCCAGTTTCTACTGAGGTGTTTATTTTATTTTATTTTATTTTATTTTATTTTATTTTATACCACTTTATGTCACAGCAGATTTCTCTGCGTGAAATTCGGGCTGCTCTCCCCGGGGAGAGCGCGTCGCCACAAGTGCAGCGCCTACCCTTTTTTTCCCCCCTCAGGGATGGTGTCTAAACACAACACCTGTGTGCATGCTGGGTTTTTTATATATAATTTTGTCATCCGCTCCTACCGGCACACGATGGCCTGCTCTTCCGAAAGGCGGAACGGGATTTTAACGTGTGCGCAAGATGTTCTGCGTGCGTTCGCACACGGGGCCTCGGTTTAAAGTCTCATCCGAATGACTTTGACATTCAGTTAGATTTTTTCGTCAAACTGAGAAGAAAGGGCGAGGCTGGGTATGAACCCAGAAACTCACGGTTTACATATGCAGGCGAACGTCTTAACCATCCTGCCACCTTCCTTCCTTCTCTGTTAGAGAAGACTGTTGTCCATCCCCACCCTTTGGGTCAACAAGGATCCTTACTTTTACTTTTACACCACTTTAAGTCACGGCAGATTTCTCTGCGTGAAACTCGGGGCAGCTCTCCTCGGGAAGAGCGTGTCGCCACAACTGCAGCGCCACCCATCATCTTTCTTTTTTTTTTTTTTTTTCCTGTCTGCAACTGTATTTTGTTTTCCCCTTAGAGTGGCTTTTTGTCTACAGAATTTTTGCCAGGGACAACTCTCCTGTTGCCGTGGTTTTTTTTTTACGTGCGTGTTAAATAATTTTTAGTGTAACACACAGGGCCTCGGTATATCGTCTCACCCGAAAGACTAGCATCAAGACCACCACTCATGGTGTAATGTATATTTAT
>CM060347.1:30971305-31052206 GCA_030674155.1 Stramonita haemastoma | reverse complement strand
ACAAAATTTCAGTGCCACACACATCCAAAAAAGGGGGGCCCCCCCTTTTCTGCATAGTGTAGAATAAGGGGCCTGCTGGGCCCCGGGCCTGGAACTGCGGAAAAAGTACGGGCGGCAAAAGGGCCCGAAAAAAGGCGTTTTTCCCTCACAAAGCTTCTAGTTCTTTAGCTTTTTATTCATTTGGGGGGGGGGAAACATGCGCGCGTGCGCGCGTTCTCTGGGGTTTTTTGTGCGGTTTTTTGGGTTTTTCGCTGTGGAGGGACCCCAGATTACTGATGGTTTTATGGGTATTATATAAATTAAATTTTTGGATGGTGTTTTTGGGGGGATATTTTTTTCCCACACGTTTCTCCCCTTTTTCTAGGCGACAAAAATTGGCTCCCGTACAAGGGGGTTGCCCCCTTTGGGGGGCCGTGGGTCGCCACAATTTCAGGGCCACAACACATCCCAAAAAAAGGGTTTTCCAGTCTGGGCCGGGATAGGGAGGGAAAGGGTTCCTTTCTGCCCTGGGCTCTGGGGAACCCGCGGGAAAAATACGGGCGGGAAAGGGGCCCGAAAAACGGCGTTTGGGGGTCAAAAATGCTTCCTTTTGTTCTTAGCTTTTTATTTTTATGGGAGGGTGGGTAAGCCTGCGCGCCCTGCGCGCGTTCTCCCCCCCCCCCGGGGTTTTTGTGTGCGGTTTTTTTTTTTGTTTGGCCCCGTGTGGTGGGGAAACCCCGGGAGATTAAATGTGGTTTTTAAATATTATATGAAATTATTTTTTGGATGGTGTTTGTGGGGGGTGATTTTTGCCTACACGTACTTTTGTTTCTAGGGGAAAAAACTTGGCCTGTAAAAAGGGGGGGGTTGCCATTTTTTGCGGGCCTTTTTGTCGCCCAAGATTGGAGTGCCCAAAACCCCATCCAAAAAAGGGTTTTCCCCCTTTTTCTGCATAGTGTAGAAATAGGGTCCTGCTTTCCCTGGGCTCTGGGAAAAGGGGGAAAATACGGGCGGCAAGGTCCCCCAAAACCCGGGGTTTGCCCTCACAATTTCTTCTAGTTCTTTAGCTCTTATTCATTGGGGGGGTGGGTATGCCCTGGGGCGCGTTTCCGCCCGTTCCTCTGGGGTTTTGTTTGGTTTTTGGTTTTTTTTTGTTTGCGCGGTGGAGGGGGGCCCGGCAATTTTCGTGGTGTAAAAGATATTAATGAAATTTTTATTTTGGAAAGGTGTTTGGGGGGGTTTTTTTTTTTTCCTTTCACTGGACTCTGTTTTTTAGGCGAAAACTTGGGGTCGGGACAAGCGGGGTTGCCATCTTGCGGCCGTGGTGGGCGCCCCAATTGCAGTGGCCCCCCACACATCCAAAATGGTTGTCCTCCCGTCTGCATAGTTAGAATAGGGTTTTCCCGCTGCCCCCGGGGTCTGGAAAATTTCGGAAAATCGGGGGGCAAGGTCCCGAAAAAAGGGGGTTTGCGTCACAATCTTCTAATTTTTTAGCTCTTATTCAGGGGGGGGGGGGTAAGCATGCGCGCGTGCGCGGGGGGTTCTCCCCGGTGTTTGTGTGTGCGGGTTTTTTGTGTTTGCGCGTGTGGAGGGGGCCCCGGGAATTACTGTGGTTAAAGATATTATAAAGAAATTATTATTGGATGGGGGTTGTGGGGGAATTTTTTTTTCCCACACCGTAAATCTGTTTTTCTAGGCGACAAACTTGGCTCTGTACAAACGGGGTTGCCATCTTCCGGGCCGGGTGTCGCCACAATTGCAGTGCCAAAACCCCCAAAACCAAAAAAAGGTTGTCCAGGGCCCCGTCGCATATTTTAGAATAGGGTCCCGCCCCTGGGCTTTTGAACTGGGGGAAAAGTAAAGGGGGGGGCAAGGCCCGAAAACGGCGTTTTCGTCACAAAACTTTTATTCTTTAAACTCTTTTTCATGGGGGGGTTGGGGATGCATGCGCGCGTTTCCCCGTTCCCCCAGGTTTTGTGTGGCCCGGTTTTTGGTTTCGGGGGCGTGTGGGGGGGAAACCCCCCGATTTCTTGTGGGGTATGATATTATATGAAAAAAATTTTTTTGGAATTTGGGGTTTGTGGGGTGATTTTTTTTCCTACACTGTACTCGTTCCTAGGCGACAAAAATTGGCCCCTGTACCCAAACGGGGGTTTCCAAAACCCTTTCGGTCCGTGGGGGTCGCCACAAAAGGGAAATTCCACACACACCAAAATGGGTTTTCCCCTTCCCGGGCCCGCAAAGTGGGAGAATTGGGTCCCCGCTGCCCTGGGGTTTTGGGAAATGCGGGAAAAATACGGGGGGCAAATCCCGAAAACCCGGGGTTTTGCGTCACAATGCTTCAAATTTCTTTACTCTTATTTTAAAAGGGAGGGGGGTAGCATGCCGCTGGCGGGCCTTTTTTCTGGTGTTTGTGTGTGCGGGTTTTTTGGTTTGCGCGTGGGAGGGGACCCGGCAATTACTGTGGTGTAAGAAAAATTTTGAAATTATTATTGGGTTGGGGGTTGTTTGGGGGGGATTTTTTTTCCCACACTGTACTCTTTTTCTAGGCCCCCAAAAAAATTTTGGGCCCAGACAAGCGGGGGGTTTCCATCCTTCGGGGCCTGGTGGGCGCCCCAATTGGGAGGTTTCCACACACATCCAAAATGGTTTTTCCAGTCCCGTCTTTCATAAATTGAATAAGGGTCCCTTCTGCCCTGGGCCTCTGGAACTTTGCGGAAAAGTAAAGGGCGGCAAAAAGGGCCCGAAAACCCGGGGTTTGCGTCAAAAAAGCTTCTAGTTCTTTAGCTCATTTTTTCATGGGGGGGTTTGGGGATGGGATTTCGCGCGTGGGGCCCCGTTCTCTGGGGTTTTTTTGTGTGCGGGTTTTTTTTGTTTGCCGGGGGTGGAGGGGGGCCCGGGAATTACTGTGGGGTTTTGATAATTTTAAGAAATTTTTTATTGGATGGTGGGGTGGGGGGATTTTTGCCTACACTGTACTCTGTTTTCCCAGGCGAAAAAACTTTTTGGGTCTGTCAACAAACGGGGGGGCCATCTTTTCGGGGCCCTTTGGGGTTTTGCCAAAAATTGAAATGGGCCCCACCATCCCCAAAAATGGTTGTCCCCCCCCGTTTGCATAGTGAAAAAAAGGGCCTGCTGCCCTGGGCTCGGAACTCGCGGAAAAGTACGGGGGGGGAAGGGGGCCCAAAAAAACGTTTGCGTCACAAAACTTCAGTTCTTTTTTTTCTTATTTTTTGGGGGGGGGGGGTATGCCTTTCGCGCGTTTTTGGCCCCCTTCCCCGGTTTTTTTTTTTGGCGGTTTTTTGTGTTTTTCGCGTTTGGAGGGGACCCGGCAATTACTGGGGTATGAAAATTTTTAAAAAAAAATTAAAATTTGGGGGGGGGGTTTTTGGGGGGGGTTTTTTTCCTACACTGTACTCTGTTTCTAGGGGAAAAAAATTTTTGGGGGTGTACAAGCGGGGGGTTTCCATCTTGGGGGGCCCCCGGGGGTCGCCAAAAATTGCATTGGCCCAAAACCCCCTCCAAAAATTTGGGGTTTTCCAGTTTTGTCTGGGATAGTTAAAATAGGGGCCCCCTTTTCCCTTTTGGGGGTGGGAAAAGGGAAAATAAAGGGGGGGGCCCCAAAGGGGGCCCAAAAAAAAAGGGTTTTCGTCCAAAAATTTCTATTTTTTCTCTTATTCAAGGGGGGGGGGTATGCCCTGCGCGCGTGCGCGCGTTCCCCTGGGGGTTTTTGGGGGTTTTGGGTTTTTTTGTTTGCGGGGGGTGGAGGGGGCCCCCCGGGGGGAAAAACTGGGGGTGTATGAAATTTTAAGAAATTTTTTATTGGGTGGGGGTTTTGGGGGTGATTTTTTTTCCTACACTGTAAAAATGTTTTTTAGGGGAAAAAACTTTTCTCTGTACAAGGGGGTTTCCCCCCCCTTTCGGGGCCCTGGTGGGCCCCCCCAATTGCAGTGCCACACACAAAAAAAAATTTGGGGGTTTCCAGTCTGCTGCTAGGGAAAAAAAGGGGGGTGGCCCTGGGCTCCCGGAACCCCCCCGGGAAAAATTTTTGGGGGGGGAAGGTCCCCCCAAAAGGCTTTTTTTGGGGGCCCCAAACTTCCCAGTTTCTTTTTTTCCCCTTTTTTAAAAAGGGGGGGGGGTATGCCCCCCGCGGGGTGCGCGCGTTTCCTTGGGGTTTTTTTTTGGGTTTTTTTTTTTTTTTGGGGGGTGTGGAGGGGGCCCGGGAATTAAAAGGGGGGATGATATTTTAAAAAAAAATTTAAATTTTTTGGGAAAAAAGGGTTTGGGGGTGATTTTTTTTTTACCAAAAGTACTCTGTTTTTTTGGGGGACAAAAAAATTGGGGGTGTACCCCAAAAAGGGGTTTTTTATCTTGCGGGGCCCTGGTGTCGCCACAATTGCAGTGCCCACAAAACATCCAAAAAAATTTTTCCCCCGTCTGTCTGCATAGTGTAGAATAGGGTCCTGCTGCCCTGGCTTCTGAACTGCGGAAAAGTACGGGCGGCAAGGTCCCGAAAACGGCGTTTGCGATCACAATGCTTCTAGTTCTTTTAGCTCTTATCCATGGGAGGTGGTATGCATGCGCGCGTTGCGCGCGTTCTCAGGTGTTTGTGTGTGCGTGTTTTTTGGGTTTTGCGCGTGTGGAGGGGACCCGGCAAAGATTACTGTGTTGTATGATATTATAATGAAATTATATTGATGGTTTGTGGGGTGAATTTATGCCTACACTGAACTTCTGTACTAGGCGCGACAAACTTGGCTCTGTACAAGCGGGGTTGCCATCTTGCGGACCGTGTGTCGCCAACAAATGCAGGCCACACAATCCAAAATGGTGTGTCAGTCTGTCTGCATAGTGTAAATAGGACCCTTCTGCCCTGTGTCTCTGGAGACTGCGAAAAGTACGGGCGCACGGTCCCGAAACGGCGATTTATGCGTCACAATGCTTCTAGTTCCTTTTGCTCTTATTTCATGGGATGTGGGTATTGCATGCGCGCGTGGCGCGCGTTCTCTGGTGTTTGTGTGTGCGGTTTTTTGTGTTTGCAAACCGTTTTGTTGAGGGGACCCGGCCACATTACGTGGTTGTAGTGATATTATATGAAATTATTATTGGGATGTGTTGTGGGGGTGATTTTTGCCTACACTGAAACCTGTTTCAGAGCGACAAACTTGGCTCTGTACAAGCCGGATGCCATCATGCGGCCGTGGATGTCGCCACAAATAACACCGAAACACATCACCAGAAGAAACACACAAAACAACAAAAAAACAATATAACAAACCAAGTAAAGATCGGACAAAACAAATTAATAACAAACATAAACGAAAACCAGAACACAACAAAAAACCAAAACAACAAAAAAAGAAATACAAAAAACACACACACACAGAGAAGAGAAGACACAACACAACAAAAAAAAACGAAGAAGAACAAAAAAAAAACCAACGAAAACAAAAACGAAAAAAAAACGAACAAACACAAAAAGTAACAGAGTAAAAAACACAAAAAGCAAAATACCAAACAATGAAAAACAAACAAAGAACAACCCAAAAAATAAAAACACAAGACAACAGACAGAAAAACAAAAACATAAAAAAAAATGAAAAACACACAACAAAACAAATTAAAACATAGCACTAAAAGAACCACTAAAACAAAAAAAAAAAACATAACATTCAGAAAGAAACAAAAAAACAAACGGAAAACAAAATAAACCATTAAACAAAACCTAACGCCACATTACGCAAACCAAAACACAAGAGAAACAGAAAAAAAACAAAAAACAAAAAACAACAAACAAAACAAAACAAAAACAAATAAAGAAAAAAAATAAATACAAAAAACACCCGAAACCCAAAAACACACAAGCACCAAAAAAAAAAGAAACCACACCACACAAAAACAAAGAAAATAAATAAAAAACCAAACAAAACAAAAAAAACAAAAAACAAAACCAAAATCCAAATAAAAAAAACTAAATAAACAAAAAAAAGCAAAGAAAGAACAAAAACAAAATGCATATCGAAACAAACACCACAACAAAGCGAACATAAAACAAAACACGCAACAAAAACACACAAGACACACACAAACAAAACGCACAAACAAAAAAACCAAAAACCAAAAAAAAAACAGAAAAACAAACGAAAACAAAACAAACATCACCAAACAGAAAAAAAAACAAAAAACCAACCGAAAAAAAACAGAAAGAAAGAAAAAAATAACAAAAAAAAAAACACACAGAAAAACAGAACAACAACAATAACATAACAAAAATAAAAAACTAAGACAAAACATGGAAACACCATAATCACCACTAAACCATCAAAAAAAAAACACACACCAAACACAAGACAAAAAAACAAAACAAAAACAAAAAAGACCAAAAAAATAAAAAGGATAAAACAAAAAAAAACAAACGAAATCAACAAAACTAAATAAAGCCAAAAAAAAAAGAAAACCAAAAAACAAAATAAAAAATAAAGAATACAAAAAGAACAATAAAAACAAAAAATTAAATAAACAAACTAACACAAAAAGGACAAAACAAGAAAAATACAAAAAACAAAAAATTGCAGTGGCCACACACATCCAAAATGTTGTCCAGTCTGTCTGCATAGTGTAGAATATGTCCTGCTGCCCTGGGCTCTGGAACTGCGGAACAGTACGGGCGCAAGGTCCCGAAACGGCCAATTGAGCGTCACAATGCTTCTAGTTTCTTTAGCTCTTATTCATGGGGAGGGTGGTATTCATGCGCGCGTGCGCGCGTTCTCTTGGTGTTTGTGTGTGCGGTTTTTTGTGTTTTGCGCGTGTGGAGGGACCGGCAGATTACTGTGGTGTATGATATTATATGAAATTATTATTGGATGGTGTTGTGGGGTGATTTTGCCTACCACTGTACTCTGTTTCTAGGCGACAAACTTGGCTCTGTACAACGGGGTTTGCCATCTTGCGGGCCGTTGGTCGCCACAATTGCAGTGCCACACACATCCAAAATGGTTGTCAGCTCTGTCTGCATAGTGTAAGAATAGGTCCTGCTGCCCTGGGCTCTGGAACTGCGGAAAAGTACGGGCGGCAAGGTCCCGAAAACGGCGTTTGCGTCACAATGCTTCTAGATCTTTAGCTCTTATTCATGGGAGGGTGGGTATGCATGCGCGCGTGCGCGCGTTCTCTGGTGTTTGTGTGTGCGGTTTTTTGTGTTTGCGCGGTGTGGAGGGGACCCGGCAGATTACTGTGGTGTATGATATTATATGAAATTATTATTGATGGTGTTGTGGGGGTGATTTTTGCCTACACTGTACTCTGTTTTCTAGGCGACAACTTGGCTCTGTACAAGCGGGGTTGCCATCTTGCGGGCCGTGGTGTCGCCACAATTGCAGTGCCACACACATCCAAAATGGTTGTCCAGTCTGTCTGCATAGTGTAGAATAGGGTCCTGCTGCCCTGGGCTCTGGAAACTGCGGAAAGTACGGGCGGCAAGGTCCCGAAAACGGCGTTTGCGTCACAATGCTTCTAGTTCTTTAGCTCTTATTCATGGGAGGGTGGGTATGCATGCGCGCGTGCGCGCGTTCTCTGGTGTTTGTGTGTGCGGTTTTTTGTGTTGCGCGTGTGGAGGGGACCCGCAGATTACTGTGGTGTATAGATTATTATATGAAATTATTATTGGATGGTGTTGTGGGGGTGATTTTTGCCTACACTGTACTCTGTTCTAGGCGACAACTTGGCTCTGTACAAGCAGTGTTGCCATCATGGGCCGTGGTGTCGCCACAATTGCAGTGCCACAATAATCCAATAATGTTGTCCTCATGTCTGCATATTGTAGAATAGGGTCCTCTGCCACGGCTCTGGAACAGCGAAAAGTACGAGCGGCAAGGTCCCGAAAACCGCGGCGTCTGCGTCACATGCTTCTAGTTCATTTAGCTCTTATCCATTGGAGGGTGGGTATTGCTCGCGCAGCTGCGCGCGTTCGCCGGTGGTGTTTAGTGTTGCGGTTTTTTTGTGTTTGGGCGTGTGGAGGCGACCCGGGCACGATTACTAGTGTGTAGTTTTATATGAAAATATTATGGTAGGTGTTGGAGGTTGAAAATTTTTGCACAATACATGAAACTCTGCTTTCACTAGGCGCAAACCAAGACCTCTGTACAAAGCGGGGAGCCAACTTGCGGGCCGTGGGTCCCCCACAATTGCAGGCCACCACACATCCCCAAAAGTTGTCCCATCCTTAACGCATAGTGTAAAAGGGTCCTCTCCCATGGGCTCTGGAACTGGGAAATAACGGGCGGCAAGTCCCCCAAAACGATTTGCGTCACATATGCTTTCTGTGTCTTTTGCTCATTATTCAAGGGGAGGGTTGGATTTGCATGCGCGCGTGCGCGCGTTACTCTTGGCTTTTGTGTGTGCGTTTTTTGCGTGTTTCGCTATGTTTGGAGGGGAACCCCGGTCAGACTCCTTTCGGCTGAAAGATTATATCAATATTTTGATGGTGGGTTGTGTGGGGATATTTTTGCCTTTAACAGTACCTGTATTTTGGCACCTCAACTCTAGTGCTTGTACAAGCGGGGGGCCATGCGGGCCGTGGGGGGAAATTCACCCAAAACAAAACCCAAAAAATTTCCCTCTATCCTGACCAATTTGAGGGCCCCTCCCGGGCCAAACAAAATAAAAACCCAACCCCAAAACGGGGTTGCGCACCAAATGCTCTATTCCCTTATAAGCTCTTTTCAGAGTGAGCAAGCTGCCGGTTTCTGGTTGTTCTTTTTTGGTTTTTCGCGTTAGGAGGGGACCGACGATTTACTGTGGGAAAATTTAAAATTTTATTGGGTGGTGTTGTGGGGTTTTTCCCCAGTGAACCCCTGTTTTCTTTAAAGGCGAAAAACTTTGGTGACAAGGGGTTGCCATTTCCCTGGTTCTGCACCACAAAATGCAGGGTGGGGCCAAAAACACACCAAAAATTTGCCGTCGCGCATGGGACGAATAAACCCCCCCCCCCCCCTAAAAATCAAAAAAACCCAACCCCCAAAAAACGGCTTTGCGTCACAATAGGCTTTCCACCCTTTGCTCCCTTTTAAAGGGTGGTTTCCTGCGCCTTGCGCGCGTTCTCCTGGTTTTTTTTTGCTTTTGTTTTTGGTGGTTTGCCTTTTGGGGGGACCCCAATTCTTTGGTGAAGGGTTTTGAATTAGTTTATGTGTTGGGTTGTGGGGAATTTTTGCCTACACTGTACTCTGATGGCAACCCCGCTTGTACATAGCTTAAGTTTGTCGCATAGAAACAGGGTTTACAGTGTAGGGAAAAATCACCCCGAACACAACATATAATAACAATATCATACAATATCATGCACCACAGCAATCTGCAGGGCCCCCTCCACAGGCGCAAACACAAAAAAAACACACACACAAACACCAGCGAACGCGCGCACGCACGCATGCATACACATCCTCCCATGAATAAGCTAAAGAAGCTTTCAAAGATGTGACGAAAGCGCCGTTTTCGGGTCCTTGCCGCCGCACTTTTCCGCAGTTCCAGAGCCCACGGCACCAGGACGTATTCTACTGTATGCAGACAAACTTTACAACCATTTTGGATGTGTGTGGGCACTGCAATTGTGGCGACAGCATAGCCCCGAGATGGCAACCCCGCTTGTACATAGCGTAAGTTTGTCGCATAGAAAATGGTACAGAGTTAGGCAAAAATCACCCCTCGAACACACATATAATAAATATCATACAATATCATGCACCACAGCAATCTGCAGGGCCCCCTCCACAGGCGCAAAACAAAAAAAAAACACACACAAACACCAGCAAACGCTCGCACGCATGGGCACCACACACACACACACACACACACACACACACACAACAACACAACACACACAACCAACACACACACACACAAACACACACACACACACACACACACACAGACTTCTGTACTGAAATAACCACAATCAGAACAGCCACCACCAACACACAATTTGCGCTCCTTATAAAAGCTTTTTGGTGTTTCCTGCTCTGCCCATATAAACGCGCGCGAAATCAGCATCCTGTGCTATCCCTCTCTCTTACTTTGCCACATACTTCTCAGTCTTTTCGCCGTGGTTTGCTATTATCAATAGTAGCTGCAAGCCACCTCCACCCCTCCCTCCCCTTTTACCGCCACCTGCACCCACAGGAGCCCCTTGAGACTCCAGTCTTTTGAATGTGTGAGGTTTGCTGCATGGGAATTTCTTGCCGTTTGTGAGACAGTAAGTAAGTTATTGACTCCTCTCTAACTCTAGTGCTGGTCTTTTGCTGTTTTGGGATGTGATCAGGTTCTTCATTTCTATTTCACTTCATCTTAGTTGTTTGTTAATGTGAGTACACGTAGGATAAATCCTTCAATGTGCTGTTTTCTTTGTTATTCCCTGTTGTGTGTTTTGTGTATGTGTGTGGTTTTTGCGCCTGCGCGTGCGTGCGTGTGTGTGTGTGTGTGTGTGTGTGTGTGTGTGTGTGTGTGTGTGTGTGTGTGTATGTGTGTGTATGCATTGTACTGCATTGCACATTTTTTTTGATGATATTGCTCTTATTTTACTTTTATTGTCTGGCCATGTAATATGCTGTGTATTGTATGTGCATGCATTTTCCCTTATTTTTTTGTGGTGGTCAAATTTTTCACGTTCATAATTATTTAACCTATTTAAATTGATTTGATTGTACTGCACAGTGAGCCCATCTCTTTGGGAATTCGCGCTATATAAGCCTCTATATTTTCTTCTTCTTCTTCTTCGCAATTATTTGCAATTCTTTGCAATTCTTCTTCTTCTTCTTCTTCTTCTTCTTCTTCTTCTTTCTTCTTCTTCTTCTTCTTCTTCTTCGCAATTCTTCTTCGCAATTCTTCTTCGCAATTCTTCTTCGCAATTCTTCTTCTTCGCAATTCTTCTTCTTATTATTATTATTATTAAGTACTTTTTCGATTGTCTTTGTGTAGGATAGGTGTATATTTTTTTAGCGTTCATGTGGCCCTTCCAACACGCACGCACGCACACACACACACACACACACACACACACACACACACACACACACACACACACACACACACACACACACACACACACACACACACATACATACATATATTGTTTGATTGCCCTGTGCTCATTGCCTCGTATAAAAGCAAAGGGATAGATTTCAGAAAAAAATATGGAAATATCCAAAGTGTCCTGTACGATTCCGAGTCGCATGTCCTAGTATCAGTTGCAGAAAGTATTTGCCAGTCACCAGTAGGTCAGTTACTATAAATGAAATTGTATAAACTTATCATCTTTCATTACATTCTTTATCCTTTCACCTTTTCCCCACATCCCCTTTTCAGTGCATCCTTAGGCTAACGTGAATGTACCATTGTCTAAATCACCTTGTAGTGAACGGACATTAAACCAATGAGAAGAAGAAGAAGAACACACACACACACACACACACACACACACACACACACACACAACACACACACACACACACACACACACAGACGCACACACACACACACACACACACACACACACACACACACAGACGCACACACACACACACACACACACACACACACACACACACATACTCTCGCCCATAGGCAGACATTAATTTCTCTTGCAAACACATGCAACTCATTCATACATGGAACATATATACATACATACGAACATACATTAATGCAGATACACTACATACATCAATACCAATATTACTATTTTGTTTTTATTGTTATTGTTATAATTATCATTTTATTTCCTTTAGTTCCTTTTCAGTTTATTTTGTTGTTATGAGTTGTAACAATGTTATAACAATGTTGTAGCTAAATATTTTTGGGGTGGGGTTTTCTTGGTTGTAATCTGCTTGTTTGCATGCTGCTTCATTTTTGTTAGTTTGTTGTTGTTGTTTTTATAAGTGGTTTTTTTTTGGAGGGGGTGTTGTTTTGTTTGTTCTGGTTTGGGGTTGTTTGTTGTTGTTGTTGTTGTTTTTTACTAGATAGATGGCTTGATGAAAAAAAACAAATTTTGTGCTTACTCCATGTACCATCTGGAAATAAAAATGTTGACTTTGACTTTGCATACACAGAATGCCAGGCACAAACTTCTACTTCTACAAATGTACACCCCTGTTACCACTCCCCCTCTTTTCCCCCCTCTCTTTTTCGTCTTTGAATGCTCAGACAGTAGCTTTTGTTGTCTGTCCTACGACCAAACCATGTCTAGCACTGCTGTGAAGCGCTGGACAAGTCAGGCCCGGTACATTCCTCTCCATCTGGGAGAGAAATGTTCTCTTTAAGTCTTTCTGTGAAAAAGGCCACAAGGCAAGGTAAGGCAAAATTCCTTTATTTCGAGGATAATGAATAAGCACTGGTGTGCTTTTTTACCTTTACCCCACCCTGATCAGGGACAAGATCAAGTTACAAAAGAAAAATTCCTAACTAAACAACAACGACAACAACAACAACGATAATAATAATAATAATAATAATAATAATAATAATAATAATAATAATAATAATAATAATGATGATGATGATGATGATGATGACGATGATGATGATGATGATGATGATAATAATAATAACGATCCAAATACCAAGAACAAGACACTATACCCAGTAGCAAACAATAAAAACAGACAAGAAATAAGGACACAAAGAAGATAATAAGGTTATTAAAAAAAAGCACTCATTCAGAAAACAAAGATAACAAATATGAATCAAAGGATGATAATGATTTATGTTTTTAAAAAGCGCTAATGATTAAAGAGCTAAATAAAGACAATATAATAAGTTTAACAAAACATCAATCCACCACCATCTGTCACTAAAATAAGTTATATAAATCTTAACATTTTGATAAAAGGGGAGAAAAAATATAAACACACACACACACACACACACACACACACACACACACACACACACACACACACACACACACACACACACACACACAGAGAGAGGCACACACACAACACACACACACACACACAAACACACACATTCACAGTTTTGCAGGCATGTCAACAATAAACTTTATTCTAAGAGAAATATATGCCTTGAATTTTAAATATCATGTAGCGGAACACAAAAGGATTCTGTAGGCTGCAAGGAACATATTTGGGGACAGATATATTCTAATACCTTTATCAGTCTTATGACTATGGTCATAAAACTCGTGTTCGTAACCATATCATAATCATGATGGGCATAGTTATTCACCTTACTTTAAATCATCATTAATTAAAAAGTTTACACAATACCAGTTACATTCGACACACAACGATTTTTAAAATAGAGAGTACAAAAGAAGAATGGACCAAGAAGGCAGAAAATAGACAAGAAGGGGTGACGAGATGAAAAGGACCCAGGCAGACACAAAGAGAGGTAGAAAGAAAGGAATTCCTAGCACAGAACTTCCAGAAAGTGGTGATGCAGTCTATATTGACAGCCCCCCTCCCCAACCCCCACTCTCTCTCCTCTCTCTCTTCTCTCTCTCTCTCTCTTCTCTCTCTCTCTCCTCCTCTCTCTCTCTCCTCTCTCTCTCTCTCTCTCTCTCTCTCTCTCTCTCTCTTCTCTCTCTCTTCCTTCGGATGAGACTTTAAACCGAGGCCCCGTGAGCGAACGCACGCAGAACATCTTGCGCACACGTTAAATCCTGCTCCGCTTTTCGTAAGAGTAGGCCATCGTGTGCCGGTGGGAACAGATGACAATATTTACAAAACTGCATACACACGGGGACCGGATGAAAAAAGCACATGATTGCTTATTCTGTTATCCTCGATATAAAAGAATAAATAATAATAATAATCTCTCTCAATGACAATGGTTTATTGTGTCAGGCAATATGCCCATTCACAAGGGGACAGTGGGAGGAGGACTGGGCACAAAACACAAAATGTCATCATCTGAAAACGTAATTAACAACAGCCCAAATAGTCATCATGTCATGGATTCCATAACATGGCTACAGGATAGATTCAGATCCTTTTTTTTTAATGTACATAGTTCTGATTAGCCCTTACAATGGAAACTGGTAAGGGGGACAAATTTCCTCTGCAAAACTGTACAGATTCAAAACATACATCTCACAACAAACTTGTCTGCAACAAGGCAATGTCTCTTCTTCATTTTTTTTTCATGACTTGAAACTTTGCACCGCTAACACGTGATAAATTTGTAATAATCCATGTGGCATGTAGTGTACATCTCTCTCTCTCTCTCTCTACTCTCTCTCTCTCTCTCCTCTCTCTCTCTCTCTCCTCTCTCTCTCTCCTCTCCTCTTCTCCTCCTCTCTCTCTCTCTCTCCTCTCTCTCTCTCTCTCTGTGTGTGTGTGTGTTGTGTGTGTGTGTGCGCTTTCCAAATCGAAATCATCATTGATTCTTACTTCATATTCTTGTTTCAGAATGAGTGCCTTTTTGTAACATTACCTCAATATTGTATCTCTGTCTTATTCCTTACCTGTTGTTGTTTTTTCTCCCCTTTTATCAAAATCTTATGTTTTATGGGATTTATTTTGATGATAGATGGTGGTGGATTGATGTCTTCAGTCATTAAACCTCATCATATTCCTCATGTTTGCTCTTTTATTATTGCGCTTTTTTTGTTGTTTTGTTTTGTTTTGTTTTTGTTTGTTTTCTTTTTGTTTGTTTTCCTTTATTCAAATCAAAAATTATCATTGATTCTTACTTCTTTTTCGTTTCTGAATGAGTGACTTTTTATAACATTACCTTATTATTGTATCTCTGTGTTATTTCTTGCCTGTTTGATACTTGGTATGGTTCCTTACTTTTGGTATTTGGATCATTATAATTGTTGTTATGTAGTTGTGGCTATTTTTTTTTCTATCTTAATGTTATCCCTGAAAAGGGTGGGGACTGGATGTAAAAAAGCACACGAGTGCTTATCTATTATCCTCGAATAAAAGAATTTTGCCTTGCCTTGCCTTGCCTTGCCTTGCCTTGCCTTGCCTTGCCTTCTCTCTCTCTCTCTCTCTCTCTCTCTCTCCTCTCTCTCTCTCTCTCTCTCTCTCTCTCTCCTCTCTCTCTCTCTCTCTCTCTCTCTCTCTCTCCTCTCTCTCTCTCTCTCTCTCTCTCTCTCTCTCTCTATCTTGATGAAGGCTGTATTCATATCTCATGTTTTCAACTTTATTCTGAAAGTTAATTATTATAGAGTTTGATAAATGTTGTCTTAATATCTCAATGTTTTAAGTTTAGTTAGTATGTGTCTTTAATATACTGTGTAGTTATTCATTTTTGTGAATGCATCGGCTATTTCACAGAGATTGATCATTACAATATATATAAACTATGAGTATTTTATCTACAATGTGTAGATTTCATTTTTATAGCTATGTTGAATTTGATTTGTGTGTCACTAGTTAGTGATCTCCCCCCCCCTTCTCTCTCTCTCTCTCTCTCTCTTCTCTCTCTCTCTCTCTCTCTCTCTCTCTCTCTCTCTCTCTCTCTCTCTCTCTCTCTCTCTCTCTCTCTCTCTCTCTCATTAATAAATGCCTACTTACTCATTTAAATGAAAATAGCCTTATACACCCCAATCAGTCTGGGTTCAGAGCAAATCATTCATGCCACACTGCCCTTGTTAAACTTGTTAAACTTATAGACAGAGGGTTAGTTAATGTAAACAAAAAAGAATTTACAGGAGTTTTATTTATAGATTTTGCGAAGGCCTTTGATGTTATCAACCACAATCTGCTAATAAGGAAACTTGTATATTATAAACTATCTTCTGATGCCTTAAAGCTTATATCTTCCTTCCTTTCTAACAGACAACAACAAGTTTATGTTAACAAATATTGTTCCCCTTTTCTACCAAATAAATTTGGTGTACCACAGGGTTCTATCCTAGGTCCCGCTTTATTTTCTGTTTACATTAATGATCTCCCTTTATTTACAAAAGCTTCCTGTGACTTATTTGCAGATGACACCACTATTGATATTAACCATGTTAACTCGTCTCAAGTCTTCCGCAATTTGCAAGAAGATATTAATGTGCTTCTGGAATGGACTCAAATAAACCACATGGCACTTCATCCAAAGAAAACCAAATTTATGCTCATTTCCACAAGACAGAAACGACAGAACCTTAATATCGATCTACCACCGCTCTATATTGGCAATCAAAAAATAGAGGAAGTCTCAAATCACAAAATTTTAGGGATAACCATTGATAACAACCTACTATGGTCTGCCCACATCCAAAAACTGTCAAAAAACATTGCCTCAAAGGTATACCAACTCGGTAAGATAAAAAATTTCCTAACTCTGCATGCCAGAAAAATATTTTTTTATTCTTATGTTCAAACTTCTATTGATTATGCATCTACATTGTGGGATATGGCCAGCAACAATCTCCTTAAATTAATAGTGAGAGTGCATAAACGCGCCATAAAGCTTATCTTAAACAAATCATCTTCTTTAACAGTAGCTGACCATTCGGAGAATAATATTCTTCCCCTTAAATCCAAGCTTCTTTTTAACAAAGGAGTTTTGATGCATAAGATCTTACATGGAAATGCCCCATCCTTATTACAAAGCATTTTTACAGTAAATAATTCTAGACATTCTCATTTGATTAATTTACCTCTACCTAAGATGATCCTATTTAAATCAAGCCTGGCATATTCTGGGGGATGGCTGTGGAATAGGCTTCCATCCCAATTAAAAAATGAAACTAATCTGACAAAATTTAAAACAATGTATCATAATCTTTTGATGAAACAATATGATATAACATATCTCCTTCCCAAGATGTATTAGTGTAACATGTATATCCTGTTTCCTTACTTGTTTGTCTTCTTCTTCTTCTTCTTCTCTCTCTCTCTCTCTCTCTCTCTCTCTCTCTCTCTCTCTCTCTCTCTCTCTCTCTCTCTCTCTCTCTCTCTCTATCTCCTTCTTTTTTGCATTATTGGTATCCATGTTTGTGTATGTTCGTTTTGTATCAATTGCTGTGTTTTTCTTGGAATTATTTTTCTTTTCTTTGAGGGCTGGATGAAAAAAAGTCTTGTTACTTAATCTATTACCCTCGTTAAATAAAATTGCGTTTGCGTTTGCGTTTGCGTTTCTCTCTCTCTCTCTCTCTCTCTCTCTCTCTCTCTCTCTCTCTCTCTCTCTCTCTCTCTCTCTCTCTCTCTCTCTCTCTCTCTCTCTCTCTCTCTCTCTCTCTCTCTCTCTGACCATAAATACATAATCATAAGATTTAGGTATTAGAATATGTATGTTTTAATATATATGCCTTACAGCGGATGGATTCTTTTGTGTTCCGTTACATGACTTGATTAAAATTAGGCATATACTTCCTTTAAAATGAAGTTTATTGATGACATGAGCGCGAACTTTGTGTGTGTGTGTGTGTGTGTGTGTGTGTGTGTGTGTGTGTGTGTGTGTGTGTGTGTGTGTGTGTGTGTGTGTGTGTGTGTGTGTGTTGAGTGTGTTTGGGTGTTGTGTGTGTGTGGGGGGGGGGGATAATTGTTTTTATTTGTCGTCTCCCTTTGTATTAAAATATTATGATTTGCATGACTTTTGTTGTTGTTGTTGATAGGTCCTACCTCAAGTTTTTGATGTTTTGTTCTTGTTTTTTTTTTTTCTGTTTTAACTTTGCTGTTTGCTTTTGTTTCTTCTTTTTTATATGAAGTATGAATGTAAAAGAAAGGATAATATTGTCACCTGATATGATTGTTTGACTTGTATCATTCTTCTTTTTTCTATGACAATTTTTTTTTTTTTTTTTTTTTTTTTTTTTTTTTTTTTTTAAAGAAAAAAAAACAACAAAAAACCTACCACCTCAAGTACATGTGCGCCTGCGGATATGTGCTTATAAATATAAGTGTGAGTAAGTGTGTGTGTGTATGTGTGTGTGTGTGTGTGTGTGTGTGTGTGTGTGTGTGTGTGTGTGTGTGTGTGTGTGTGTGTGTGCATTTGTGTGTGTGTGTGTGTGTGTGTGTGTGTGTGTGTGTGTGTGTGTGATTTGTATGTGCATTTGCCTGCGAGCGTGCATGCGTGAGTGAGTTGCGTATATGCATGTATGTAAGTATGTATGTATGTATGTATGTATGTATGTATGTATGTATGTATGTATGTATGTATGTATGTATGTATGTGTGTGTGTGTGTGTGTGTGTGTGTGTGTGTGTGTGTGTGTGTGTGTGTGTGTGTGTGTGTGTGTAACCTACGTGTAGGAGTGAGTTTTACGTGTATTATTATCATATTATTATCACTATTGCTGATATTATTCTTATCGTCATCATTATAATCATTGTATTATCTTTAGTTCCTTCTGAGATCATTTTGTTGTTATGAGTTGTAACAATGTTGTAGCTAAGTATTTTTGGGTGGACTTTTCTTGGTTGCTAAGTTGTTTATTTCATTATGTTTCTTTGGTTGCTCTTTATCTATTAACGTTTCTCTTTTCTTTTATAATCAAAATCATTCTATTGTGGCTTCTGATTTTCGTCTTCTGAAAGTGTGCATTTTTATTATCTTATTATGTATAATGTCCTTATTCCTTTATGTTGTTTGGTACTGCATATAGTTTACTGTTTAGTATCTTTTTATCTTGATGTTTTTCCCCTGAAAAGGGCGGGGACTGGATGTAAAAAAGCACATGAGTGCTTATCTATTATCCTCGAATAAAAGAATTTTGCCTTGCCTTGCCTTGCCTTGTCTCTTCTCTCTCTCTCTCTCTCTCTCTCTCTCTCTCTCTCTCTCTCTCTCTCTCTCTCTCTCTCTCTCTCTCTCTCTCTCTCTCTCTCTCTCTCTCTCTCTCTCTCTCTCCCTATTCTTTTGAAACAACTAGGATGTTTTACGTAACTTTTTTTTTCTTCTTTCTTTTTATCTTATTTTATTTTATTTTATTTTTAGTTTCTATTGGTAGTATCTCTCCCCCCCCCTCCAATAAGGATATTAGTTAAATCCCCCCCCCCTTTTTTTTTTTTTCAATCCAAATGTATGATTTATATTACATGTGTAACTTTTGACAGATGGTGGTGGATTGATGTTTTCAGTTGTTTATTTCATCTTGTTCTCTTGTTTACTCCTTACCTATTAACACTTTTCTTTTCTTCCATAATCAAAATCTTTTTATTGTAACTTCTGATTTTGTCTTTTGAACGAGTGCATTTTTATTACCTTACCATATACAGTGTCCTTATTCTTGTGTATTGTTTGGTACTGCGTAAAGTTTCATTGTTTAGTATCTTTTCAACTTGATGTATCCTGAAAAGGGCGGGGACTGGATGTAAAAAAGCACACGAGTGCTTATCTATTATCCTCGAATAAAATACTTTGCCTTGCCTTGCCTTGCCTTGCCTTGCCTTGCCTTCTCTCTCTCTCTCTCTCTCTCTCTCTCTCTCTCTCTCTCTCTCTCTCTCTCTCTCTCTCTCTCTCTCCTCTCTCTCTCTCTCTCTCTCTCTCTCTCTCTCTCTCTCTCTCTCTCTCTCTCTCTCTCTCTCTCAAAATGAAGCCCACTTTCTACTAGAATGTTGCATGTACACAAGCTTGAGAGAAAAGTTTTTAAGCAAATCTATAAATGTACCATTACCAGATCTGCTCAGAGTAGCAAATGATGAGTACATGCATGGTTTGTCTAGATATATCTTTCATTCTATTAATAAAAGGAAAACAATGTTGTCTCAGGCAGTTTATTGAATAACTGTTATTATTTGATATGTATTCAATGTACATGAATTTTCCTAAACACAATAGTTTTACTGTAATTATGTTATGGTTGATTTGAGGTTTGTAATCAGGAAAAAGAGTAGATGTGTGTTTTTCTTCTTTACTCAGTAATAAATTAATCATGTCTTATTTGTGCATTTGCTTCATAATTAATGATATGTAAGAAACTACTGGTACACCCCAAGCCCAACCAATGTATTGTGGTCCAAGGCCAATGTACATTAAATCATTTCATGTTCAGTTCTCTCTCTCTCTCTCTTCTCTCTCTCCTCTCTCTCTCTCTCTCTCTCTCCTCTCTCTCTCTCTCTCTCTCTCTCTCTCTCTCTCTCTCTCTCTCTCTTGTAAAAATAATTATCAACGTATGCAATTGGAGATTATGGATTTTGTTGAATGCATTTCATCTCCTTTTTAAAATAATAATAGATTGAACTGTTGGTGGTGGCGATGCTGGATTGTGGAGGTAGGGGCGTTGCTATTACCTTTTTTAAATATTTTTTTTTTTAATTCTTAGCTATATTCCCTCACCAGGGCAAAGGCCGGATGGAATATAAATATGTAATACTTGCTCTGTAACCCTTGAAAAATACAGATTATTCATTCAATCATTCAATCAATCAATCACTCTCTCTCTCTCTCTCTTCCCACAGGGGTGGTTTGCCCATCTGATATCCCAGATTGTAACGACACCTTAACTGACACTAAACAAACTACCTCCCACTTTTTTGTCATGGAATGAGGTCACAGTCCTCAGCCACCTATCACAGCAAGGCAGCACCTTGTTTAATCAAGTAAAGCGTGAGCCCGCCACTTCCTTTTTTCCGCTCAATTTGAATTTCAAAACAACCCCCTGCTGCTTTTGTAGCCCGCTGATAGATCTAAATCAGGTCACCAGCCAGCATGCCAGTGCTCGCAGGCACACACACACACACACACTCCCACTCCCATGCACACACACAATTCCATGCAACACACACACACACACACACACACACACACACACACACACACACACACACACACACACACACACACTCACACACACACACTCACACACACACACACACACACTCACACTCCCATGCACACACACAATTCCATGCACACACACACACACACACACACACACACACACACACACACACACACACACACACACACACACACACACGCACACACACACACACACACACACACACCCGGGAGACAGGGACAGGATAGCCTGGTGGTCAGTGATGGGCTTGTGATCTGTTGACCCGGGGTTCGAATCTCCTTCAAAAGGATCTTTCCTCAGGAGTTAACATCAATACCAACTCCACTCCCTAAAAGTCCTTCGAATGAGACTATAAACCGAGGTCCCCTGTGGGAACGCACACAGAACATCTTGCACATATGTTAAAACCCATTCCGCTTTTCAGAAGAGTAGGCCATTGTATGCTGGTGGGAACAGATGACAACATTCCTAATACTTGGCCTTGGTTTATAGGTTTTTGTAGAGGAGTAGAGTCCTGACTAACGTTTACTGCACAGTCCACTTCTCTTGACTGTGGCCTCCTTGGTGGGATCTGACCCTCAAATCAGGAGTGAAACATTCTAACCGCTGGGATAGTCCGCCCCCCAAAAATAGTATAAATAGAATTTCATGAAGATTACAATTTTAAGACTAGAAAAAAATATTAACACATCATCAGAGACAGAAAAAATGGGGGAAAAAAGTATCACTGAAATATACATGAAGAGAAAGGAGACAGCAATGAAACAGAAAAACGAGAGAGAGAGAGAGAGAGAGAGAGAGAGAGAGAGAGAGAGAGAGAGAGAGAGAGAGAGAGAGAGAGAGAGAGAGAGAGAGAGAGAGAGAGAGAGAGAGAGACAAGACAAGACAAGACAAGACAAGACAAGACACATTCTTTTATTTGAGGATAATAGATAAGCACTCATGTGCTTTTTTACATCCAGTCCCCGCCCTTTTCAGGGATAACATCAAGATAAAAAGATACTAAACAGTAAAACTATATGCAGTACCAAACAACATAAGGAATAAGAACATTATACATAATAAGGTAATAAAAATGCACTCATTCAGAAGACGAAAATCAGAAGTCACAATAAAAATGATTTTGATTATAGATGAAAAGAGAAGCGTTAATAGATAAAGAGCAAACAAAGGAACATAATGAAATAAAGAGAGGGAGAGAGAGGGAGAGAGAGAGAGAGAGAGAGAGAAGAGGAGAGAGAGAGAGAGAGAGAGAGAGAGAGAGAGAGAGAGAGAGAGAGAGAGAGAGAGAGAGAAGAGAGAGAGAGAGAGAGAACTGAACTCCAAATGATTTATCCACAAAAAGGCCATTGGCCCATACATGAAGGCCTAACTGCTTAGTAATTTAGTGTGGGATAAAAGACAACAGCAATAACAACACAAAATACTGCAGAGCAACAAAATCAGTAACAAAAATATGACTTATGATAATAAAACATTTGAGAGAGAGGGGGGGGGGGGGGCGGTAGGGCTTTGTGTGTTTTGCTGTGAGCGATGTTTAGCAGAGAAGAAAGTGTCTGTGGAATGAGTGTAGCACGTGAACTGAGTGCTGCACGTAAACCGTTAACTAGTGACAACCTGAGGAATTTCAAAGCCGAAATTTGAAAACTGCTATAGGGGAAACAAGCAAAGAAGGATGAGGTCTACAACAGATACTTGTAAGTACCATGTTGGTTTCTCGAAGTATGGTATTTTACAACTACTTAATAGCAGGAGAGAGAGAAAGAGAGAGAAGTTCTATGCTATGTCTTTAGTTTAACATCTTTTTTCTAAGTGATATTGGCTGAATGGGGGAGAGAAAAGGGCAGTATGTGTGGTGTGTGGGGGGGGGGGGGGGGGGGGGAGACAGAGAGAGACAGATACTGAGACGGAGAGAAATGGGGGTGATTGCAGGCAAAAATATAAAAGATGGCAGAACAACTGGGCAAAACCAAACAGTGATATGAAACAATCAACTTCAAATCAACAAGTAGAACTATACTAGTGATTCTCAACATGCAAATAGAAAATTATCATTTTAATATGTGTGTGTGGGCATGTGTGCATAAGTGCATGTATGTGTTTGTGTGTGTTTTTGTATGTATTGTGTTGTTGATTGTTGATGTGTGCGTGAGTTCGTGTATGTGTTTGTGTGTGTTTTTGTATGTATTGTGTTTGTGTTTTTGTATGTATTTATGGATGTGCATACATGTGTGTGTATGAGAGTGTGTCCTGCAAAAGCACCAGTGTCTATGAATTGTAAACTTGTGTATGTGTGAGAGTGCATGAATTTTTGTCTGTGAAAGAATGCCTCTATGTATTTTGAATCATGGCTTTGTTTTTTGCTATGTTGAAGAAAACAGCATAGTGTTCTGCACCAAGGAAAACAGACTCGTGAAATAACGGGGGGACTGCTACACCTCAAGAACAGCGCCTCTCTTGCCCTGCACACCTGTTTGTATCCAGGTGAGACTGGCTTTTTTTCCTATAGTGTTTTTTGTTGCCAGAAACAACTCTGCTCTTTGCTGTGGGATCTTTCACGTGTGTTGATTTGCATAGTGCAATGTTTTTTTTTCACATTTACACCCCTTAAAGTCATGGCAGATTTTTCTGCTGCTCTCCCTGGGGAGAGCGCCACGTTACAAGAGCAGCGCCACCCATTTTTTTGTCTTTTCCTGTCTCTAACTGTGTTTTCCTATTAGAATGTTTTTTTCCCCACATTTTGCCAGGGACAACTCTATTGATGCTATGGGTTCTTTTACGTGCAGTAAACAATTATGTGTAACACACAGGACCTGGGCTTATTGTCCCATCCAAAAGACTGGCACCCAGACCACCACTCATCGTCTAATTGATGGCGGAAAAGTTTCGGGCCCAAACGGGATTCGAACCACCGCAACATTTCGACCCGGGACTTTCAGCTTTCCAGACAGGCGCGTTACCTCTAAACCCCCGATCCACTAGAAGAGGGGTTGACGGTTTCCTTAGAAAGAGCAGCGCTGACATTAGCCAGTGTTGCCTAGAGGAGGGCAGGACAGCTGGGGGTTGATTTGATTTGATTTGATTTGATTGATTTATTCTTTTATATCGAGGATAATGGAATAAGCACTCGTGTGCTTTTTTTCATCCAGTCCCCGTGTGTAAGCAGTTTTGTAAATGTCATCTGTTCCCACCGGCACACGATGGCCTACTCTTACGAAAAGCGGAACAGGATTTAACGTGTGCGCAAGATGTTCTGCGTGCGTTCGCACACGGGGCCTCGGTTTAAAGTCTCATCCGAAGGACTTTTGGGGAGAGTGGAGTCCGCACTGATGTTAAAAGGGTCAGACAGGGAGAGTGTGTGTGTATGTGAGTGTGTGCGCGCGCGTGTGTGTGTGTGTGTGTGTGTGTGTGTGTGTGTGTGTGTGTGTAAGCGTGCGTGCGTCCGTGCGTGCTTGCGTGCATGTGAAATTGATGGCAAGCATTATGAGCAATGAATATGAGCATTACACAGCCAGTATTACTGCAAGATTTGTACTTTAGAGAAACCCTTAATTTTCCTTCCTTCAGATGAAGGCAATCGAAACGAAGACGACGAGAGAGGAAGACTAAAAAAAACAAGAGGAAGAATAAACCAACCCTGCAGAGAAGAAGAAAAAGAATTGCGTAACAAAAATATCAACGACAATGAAGAAGAAAACAACGATAATGACGACGAAGAAGGCGAGGATAGGAGGAGGTGCACGACGAAAAGGAGGAGAAGAAAAAGGAAGAAGAAGAAGAAAAGGAGGATGAAAAAAGAGAAAGAAGAAAAGGGGGAGGAGGTGGAGAACGCAGAAAAGGAGGAGGAGAAAGAAGAAAAGGAGAAGAAAGATGAAAAGGAGGAAAAGAAAAATATAAGAACAAGGAAAATTAGGAGGAAAAAGAAGGAAAGGAGAAGAAGAAAGATGAAAAGGAGGAGAAAGAAGAAAAGGAGGAGGAGGAGAAAGAAGAGAAGAAAAGGAGGAGAAAAGGAGCAGAAAGAAGAAAAGGAGGAGAAAGAAGAAAAGGAGAAGAAGAAAGATGAAAAGGAGGAGAAAGAAGAAAAGGAGAGGAAGAAAGAAGAAAAGGAGGAGAAAGAAGAAAAGGAGGAGGAGGAGAAAGAAGAGAAGAAAAGGAGGAGAAAAGGAGCAGAAAGAAGAAAAGGAGGAGAAAGAAGAAAAGGAGAAGAAGAAAGATGAAAAGGAGGAGAAAGAAGAAAAGGAGGAGGAGGAGAAAGATGAGAAGAAAGAAGAAAAGGAGAAGGAGAAAGATGAAAAGGAGGAGAAAGAAGAAAAGGAGGAGGAGGAGAAAGAAGAGAAGAAAAGGAGAAGAAAAGGAGCAGAAAGAAGAAAAGGACGAAGAGAAGAAAAGAAGGAAGAGAAAGAAGAAAAGAATGAGAAGACAGTAGACAAGGAGGAGGAGAAGAAAGAGGAAAAGGAAGAAGAGAAAGAAGAAAAGGGGAGGAGGAAGAGAAAGAAGAAAAGGAGGAGAAGGAAGAAAAGGAGGAAGACGGAAAAGAAAAGGAGGAGGAGAAAGAAGAGGAAGAGAAAGGAGTAGGAGGAAAAAGAAGAAAAGGAGGAGGAGGAGGAAGAAAAGGAGAAGAAAGAAGAGGAAGAGAAAGAAGAAGAGGTAGAGAAAGAAGAAGAGGAGAAGGAAGAAAAGGGGAAGGAGGAGGAGAAAGAAGAAAAGGAGAAGAAAGAAGAAAAGGAGGAGGAGAAAGAAGAAAAGAGGAAAAAAGAAAAAAGAGGAGGCGGAGAGTAAAAGAAGAAAACAAAGAAAGACAAAAAGAAAGAAAAAAGAGAAATTAAAAACAACAACAACAAAAATAACACAACAGCAAAAAGAAACAACAGAACAAGAAGAAGGGAAAAAAAGATGGAAATATCAACAAGAACACAAACCCAAAACAAGAACAAACAAAAAAAGAAAGAAACGAAAATCAAAAGAGATGAAGAACAAGCAAAAAGAATAAAGATAAAAAGGAGAAAACAAACTCAAACTGGAAGAAAAACACACAAAAATAACTAAAGGAAACGAAATTGATCACGGCGGGAAAGTAACACTGTGAAAGAAGATGGTTCAAAATGTAGACACAATTTTGTTTTTAAAGCCAAAAAGAAAATATACAAAAAATGGAGGAAAGTAAAACATTGCAGAAAAGGACAATTCAAACAAAACTCAGGAACATACGGGTTTGGACAAGAAAAAGAGAACAGACAAGAAAGATGAAAAAAACAGACGCGAAGAAAAAACACAACAGAAAACCGCAGAAGAAAAAGAAAAAGAACAAGAGAAAGACGAAAAAACAACAAAAAAAGAAAAGAACAACAGAAAGACAAAAAAACAGAAAGACGCAGAAGATTAAAAAAAAAAACAACCAAATATGGAGAGAAAGAGAAATTAACTACACAAAGGCGAAGAAGAAAAAGAAAAACAACACAAAGACGAAGAAAAAGAAAAGAACAACACAAAAACAAGAAGAAGAAAAAAGAAAAGAACAACACAAAGAAGCAGACGAAAAAAAACCAGAAAGGTACAGAAAAAAGATTATTTGAAAAACACAGAAGGAGCAGGAGAAAAAGAAAACAACACAAAGATGCAGAAGAAAAAAAATCAACAACAGAACGACGCAAAAGAAAAAAACAACGAAAGAAGCACAATAACCAACAGAACCAAAAGACAGAGAAGGAAGAAAAGAAAACAGAAAGAAAAGAAACAGAAAGACAACGCAAAAGAAAAATAAAAAAAGATGGAAAACAAAAACAGAAAAAAAGAAATTAAAAAAAATAGAAAGAAAGATAAAAAAAAAAGAAAAAAAAAAAAAAAAGAAAAAAAAAAAAAGATGAAAAAAAAAAAGAAAAAAGAGAAGAAAAAAACGAACAACACAAAGAGAGAAAAAAAAAAAACAAAACGAAAGAAAAAAAAAGAAGAGAAGAAAAAGAAAAAAAAACACAAAGACACAGAAAGAGAAAAGAAACAACAGAAAGACGACGCAGAAAAAAAATCCTTTTAAACAAAGGACCAGAAGAGAAAAAGAAAAAACCGAAAGAGAGAAGGAAAAAAAAAAACAGAAAGAACAGAAGGGAAAAAGGAAAACAAACAGAAAGACGAGAAGAAAAAACAACAACGAAAAAAAAAAAAAAATGAACAAAGAACGAACACGAAGAAGAAAAAAAAACAGAAAGACCAGAAGGGGAAAAAAAAGAACAACAAAAGACCGAGAAAAAGAAAGGGAAAAGACGCAGAAGAAAAAAAGAACAACACAAAGACGAGAAGAAAAAGAAAAAAAACAGAAAAACAGAAGAAGAAAAAAACAACAAAAGACGCAGAAGAAAAAGAAAGGAACAACACAAAGACGAGAAGAAAAAGAAACGAACAGAAAGACGCAGAAGAGAAAGAAAAAGAACAAACTGAAAGACGCAGAAGAAAAGAAAAACATAAAAGAAAGCAGAAGGGAAAAAAACAACAGAAAGACGCAGAAGAAAAAAACAACAACGAAATACCAGAAGAAAAAGAAATGAACAAAGAAAGACACAGAAGAAGAAAAAAACAGAAAATACAGAAGGGAAAAAATAACAACGGAAAGACTAGAAAAAAAACAAGGGAAAGAGCAGAAGAAAAAACAACAACAAAAAGAAGAAAGAAAAAAACAACAGAAAATAAGCAGAAGAAAAAAAACAGAAAGATACAGAAGGGAAAAAATAAGAACGGAAAGACTCAGAAAAAAAAACAAGGGAAAGACGCAGAAGAAAAAACAACAAAAAGACGCAGAAGAAAAAGAAAAGAACATAGAAAGACGCAGGAGAAAAAGAACAGAACAAAAGATGCAGAAGGAAAAAAAACAACAACGGAAAGACGCAGAAGAAAAAGTAACACGGGAAATACGCAGAAGAAAAAAACAGAAACGCGAAGAAAAAACACAGAAAAAGACGCAGGAAAAAAAGGAAGAAGAGGAGAAAATCGCAGAAGAAAAAAACAAACAAAGAAAGACGCAGAAGAAAAAGAAAAGAACAACAGAATGATGCAGAAGAAAAAGAAAAAAACAGAAAGATACAGAAGGGAAAAAATACAGGAACGAAGCAAAGAAAAAAAAAAGGAAAGACTCAGAAGAAAAACAACAACGGAAAGAGGCAGAAGAAAAAACAACAAAAACAGACAGAAAAAAGCAAAAGAAAAAAAGACAAACAGACGCAGGAAGAAAAAAAAAAGAAAATGCAGAGAAGAAAAAAACAACAGAAAAAGACGCAGAAGAAAAGAAACAACAGGAAAGACGCAGAAGAAAAAACAACAACGGAAATATGCAGAAGAAAAACAACAGCGGAAAGACGCAGAAGAAAAAATAACACGAAGAAAAACACAGAAGAAAAAAAACAAAACAGAAAGATGCAAAAGAAAAAACAAAAACAGAAAAAGACACAGAAAAAAAAGAAGAACCACAGAAAGACGTAGAATGAAAAAAAATCAACAGAAAGACGCAGAAGAAAAAGAAATGAAGAACGGAAAAGACTCAGAAGAAAAGAAAAAAAAACAGAAATATACAGAAGGGAAAAAAACAACGGAAAGACGCAGAAGAAAAAGAAAATGAAACAGAAAGATACAGAAGGAAAAAAGAACAACTGAAAGACGCAGAAGAAAAAGCAAAAGCAGAAAAATACGCAGAAGAAAATGAAGAACTACAGAAAGACGTAGAAGAAAAAGAAGAACGAAAACGGAAAAAAAAAAAAAGAGCAAGAAGACGCAAAAAGAAAAAACAACGGAAATATGCAAAAAACAACAGCTGAAAGACGCAGAAGAAAAAACGAAACAGAAAATTGCAAAAGAAAAACAAAAAAAAGACGCAGAAGACAAAACAAAAACAGAAAAGATGCAGAAGAAAAAAACAACAGAAAAGACACAGAAATAAAGGAAAAAACAACAGAAAGATGCAGAAGAAAAAAAAATGAACAACGCAAAGACGCAGAAGAAAAAAGAAAAAAAAAAAAGATACAGAAGGAAAAAAAACAAACAACGGAGAAAAACGCAGAAGAAAAAAACAACAACGGAAAAACGCAGAAAGAAAAACAACACGAAAGACGCAGAAGACAAAACAACCACGGAAAGACGCAGAAAAGACAAAACAAAAACAGAAAAAGACACAGAAAAAAGGAAAAACAAAGAAAACAGAAAGAAAACAGAAAAAAAACAGAAACAACAGAAGAAGAAGAAAAAGAAAAGAACAACAGAAAGACGCAGAAGAAAAGAAGAAAGAAACAACAGAAAGAGCAGAAGAAAAAAAGAAAACAGAACAACAAAGAAAAAGAAAAGACGCAAAGACAAGAAGAAAAAAGAAAAACAACAGAAAGACGCAGAGAGAAGAAACAACAACAGAAGACGATGAAGTAAAACAACCAAGAGAGAGAGAAGACAGCAGCAAAGAGAGACTTGAAAACGTTGACAGAGAAGAGATGGATGAAGAACACAAGAGTCAGATGAAGATCAACAACAACAATAACAACAATTAACAACAACAGCAAGACACAATACAGAAAGGAGAAAGAATCGAAAAAAAAATATCAGGGAAGACAACAAAAATTGAGAAACATAACAAAAAAGAAAAAAAAATGACGCATGAAAGGTACTGAAGAAAAAAACTACAATACAAACATAAGGACGAGGAGGTGGGGAGGAGGAGGAGGTGGTGGTAGGAAGGAGGAGGAGGTGGTGGTGAGGAGGAGGGTGGTGAGGAGGAGGTGGTGGTTGGGAGGAGGAGGTGGTGGTGAGGAGGAGGTGGTGGTTGGGAGGAGGAGGTGGTGGTTGGGAGGAGGAGGAGGTGGTGGTTGGGAGGAGGAGGTGGTGGTGAGGAGGAGGTGGTGGGAAGGAGGTGGTGGGGAGGAGGTGGGGAGGAGGAGGTGGTGGGGAGGTGGAGAGGAGGTGGAGAGGAGGAGGTGGAAAGGAGGAGGAGGTGGAGAGGAGGAGGAGGTGGTGAGGAGGAGGAGGAAGGGGTAGGAAAGAAAACAAGAACGAGATCAAGAAGAACAATAACAAGAAGAAAAAGAAGAGCAACAACAAATGAGAGAAAAAAAAAAAGAACAACAAGAAAAAAAAACAAGAAAGAGAATAACAACAATAACAAGGAGACAAACACCAAAAAGAACAACAAGAAGAAGAAGAAACAGAACAACAACAAAATGAGCAACAACAAGAAGACGAAAAACAACATCAAGAAGACCAACAACACAAAGAAGAAGAACAACAATATGAACAAGAAAAAGAACAAGAAGAACAACAATAACAAGGAGCAGAACAACAACAAGAGGCTGAAGAAAAAGGAGGAGGAAGAGGAAAAGAAGAATAAGAAGGAAGGGGAATACAATAACAAGAAGAACACGAAGAAGAAGGAAAACAGCAACAACAACAACAAGACGATAAAGAACAACACCATCAACAAGACAAACAACAACGAGAAGAAGAACAACAAGAAGAAGAACAAGAAACAGAAAAACAACAAGATGAACCACAACAACAACAACAATAACAGTAATAACAACAACAAAACAAAGAAGAAGAACAGAAGAACAACAACAACATTCTGAAGAAGAAGAAAAAGAGGAAGAATAACGATGATGACAACAACAACAACAACATGCTGAAGAAGAAGGAGAACAACAACAACAACAAATACAAGAACAACAAGAAGTCCAAGAAGAATATGAACAACAACAAGAAGAAGGACAGCAAAAAAATAAGAAGAATATTAGAGAACAACAACAAGAAATCAACAAGAACAAGGAGCGCAAGAACAAAAGCAACAAGAGCAAGAAGAACAATAACAAGAAGAACAAGTAGAATGACAACAACAAAAGAAGAAGAGCAACAACAACAACAACAAAATAAAATAATGGGTAGGCGCTGCACTTGTGGCAACGCGCTCTCCCCCGGGAGAGCAGCCCGAATTTCAAGCAGAAAAATCTGCTGTGACATAAAGTGGTATAAAATGTATAAAATAAAAAATGAACAAGAAAACAAAAAGGAGAAGAAGAACAACAAGAATAACAACAAAAGAAGAAGAAGAACAGAACAAGAACGACAAGAAAAAAACAACAACACCAAAAAGAACAAGAACAAAACAAGACGAAAACAAAAGAGCAAGAAGAAGAAAAAAGTACAACACAAACAAAAGAAAAACAAACAAAACAGCAAAAAGGAGAAGAGCAGCAACAACTTAGTAACAAAAACAACAACAGAACAAAAAAGCATCAAGACCAAGAAAAGCAAGAAAAAATAAACAACCAGAACAAACAAAAAGAACAACAACGAGATGACGAACAAGAACAACAGGAAACACAGCAAGAAAGAACAACCAGAACAAGAACGACAAGGAAAACAAGGAGAAAAAGAACGACACGAAAAGAACAAGAACAGCACAAAAAAAACAAGAACAAAAAGAGCAACTACAAGAAAATCAACAACAAGAACAAGAAAATCAACAACAAGAACAATAACTACAAAAACAAAGAGAAGAAAAGGGGGACAAGCAGATGAAGACAACCTGTCAAAAACAGGAAGCAGACGGAAAAAGAGGAGGAGAGGAGGACAGATAGGACAAGAAGTAGAATATGCTGGTGAGTTAAACATCTTTATGTAGATGACTGTAAGTGTGTTTGCATATACACGTGTGTACGTACGCGTGCGCGTGCACATGTGTGTGTCTATGTGTGTGTATGTCTGTGTGTCCGTGTCTATGTGTGTGTATTTGCTAAATTGTAGACTTTGCTGTTTCTTTCTGTAGCAGAGAACATCGTGCAAGACTACAGCCTGCTGCACACCATAGAAAAGAAGACCCTGGAAGACTGTTTCCGTCCTGGGTACTTCAATGCCTGAGGATGCGGCACGAGCAAGTGGATGCACACAATGAGGTGTGTTCAGATCGTCATCTGTTGCTGTTGTTGGGGGTTTTCACAAAATTAGTTTTCTGAGAGTTTTAAGAACATGTTTACTTTCTCACACATTAAAGAATTAGTGAGACTTTAAAAGTTTTTTTGTGATTGAGCAGGTTGAGTAAATGCTTTTTTTTTCTTTCTGTCCAATAATTTTTGCTGTAACTATCTGCATACTCTGGCTTTAGGAGATTTGTTCTTCCATGGAGAGTACAGGTCATGCTTAAAGTTTGTCATTCATGAAAACAGTTGGAATTTATCGAAAAGCATAAGATTTGAATATCAACATTAGTGCTTTGCGAGCATCTGTAGCATGCAAAACTGCTGGACCCTGCTCACTCACTCACTCACTCAGTCCCATGTCCCAAAGGACGTAGGGGGGACATGAGAGAAGACGCAACAGAGATCTTTTTCCATGCTTCACGATCCTGTGTGGCTAGTAGGAGGTGTTGCAGGGGTTGGGCGGTCCAGTCTTTGATGTTGTCAACCCATGATTTCTTTTGGCGGCCTCTTCTTCTCTTGCCCTCGACTGTTCCTTGCAGGATGGTTTTTGCTAGGGTGTTGTGTCTTGTGGTGTGACCAAATCACATCAGCTTTCTCCTCTTTATGGTGGAGAGCAAAGGCTCTTCGGGGCCCACACGCTTTTTGATTTCTTCTTTCACATAGTTATTGGTCTTGTGTTCTTTGTATGATATTTTGAGGAGTCTTCTGTGGCACTTGTTCTCGAATGCTTGGATTCTCCTCTCTAACTCTGCTGTCAGAGTCCATGATTCACAGCCATATAGGAGGATAGATATCACGAGGGATTTGTAAAGGTGGTATTTGGTGCAGAAGCTGATGTTGTTGCTTCTGATGATCTTCTCGAGTCTGACTAGAGCAGATGTTGCTGTTGCAATGCGAGCTTTCACTTCATTGTTTGATGTGCCATCTTTTGTTAGGATGGAGCCTAAGTATTTGAATTGGCTCACCTCTTCTAGTGTTTCTCCATTCATCTTTATTTCCGTGATGTCATTACTCGCGCTGTTGACCATGATCTTTGATTTCTCTGTACTGACCTCCATGCCGTATGCGCTCGCTCGATCTGTTAAATTGTCTGTGAGGATTTGCAGTTCTTGTTTGCTGCTGCCCATGAGGTCAATGTCATCTGCAAATCTGAGGTTGCAAAGGGGTCTTCCACCAATGGAGATGGAAGTGTGGTGGTTTTGCAGTGTCTCTGTCATGGTGTTTTCGAGGAAGAGGTTGAAGAGTACAGGTGGGAGAAGGCAGCCCTGGCGAACCCCAACCGTGGTCTTGAAGAACTCGCCCACGTGATTGTTCATGAAAACTGCACTTTTTGCGTTCTCGTACAGAGCCTTGATGACTTCAATTAGGCAGCTGTCAAGGACCCTGCTATGTTTGTTAAAATGTTTCTTTTACTAAAATAGCGCTGTTTAATATTCAGAAAGTATGGTTATGTGTTGAGTTGGAACAAGGATGCAAGTGTGTGCGTAGGGTAATTTATGGATATTTAAATCTATGCCTATACATGTTTGTGTAATTGTTGCTATGTTTAGCTGATTGTTTCTCTTTCTTTCTGTCTGTGTCTGTGTCTGTGCCCTCCATAGAAGGCAACATCGTGCAGGACAGCATAGAAGATGACAGCCTGCAAGACTACAGCCTGCTGGACACAACAGAAAACGACATCTTGCAATACACGTAAGAAGACAGAATAGAAGATGACAGCCTGCAAGAGTACACTGTGCTGGACACCATAGAAGACAATGCCCTGCAAGATAGCATACAAGACTTCAGCCTGCAAGATGACACCCTTCAAGACTACACCCTGCAAGACATCATAAAAGACTACACCCTGCAAAACTACACCCTGCTAGACACCATAGAAAAGAAGACCCTGGAAGACTGTTCCCGTCCTAGGTACTTCAATGCCTGAGGATGTGGCACGAGCAGGTGGAAGCACCCAATAAGGTAATGCATGTGCTATCTGTTGTTGTTACGTCTTAACATTAACAGTCCTCAAGAATATGCACTGGATCTTACACATCATACTTACGAATCGCTGAAACTGTAAGCACAATGGCTGTAAGTAAGAAGTTTGCATATAAAAAGGTAAATGTGTCCCGCAGCCTATGTGGTCATAGGAGAGTAAGGCATCACAGACATCAGCTTCTCTAGGGGCCAGCATATTGAGGGCGGCGCCCGTCTCAAAGAGGGCAGATACCCATTTACAGCTGGGTGATCTCGGTGACTGTGCTGAAGCCAAGCCACGCAAACAGTCACCCATCCAACTGGTAACCACGCTCGATGCTGCTTAACCTTGGCTGAGGGAAAGCGAGTGCTCTGACCACTCAGCTATCCTGTCCTTATCCTCTTTGCCAAAATGGCTCATTCTCAATCAAGCGATAGACTTATAGGCAGCTAAATTCTGCTTTCAGAGGATTTTTTTCTTCTCTACAAAGAGGACCACTTCAGCTACACACCATGGCCATAAAGGTTATCATCATTTCTATTGTTATTGTTGTTGTTGTTGTTCTTCTTCTTCTTCTTCTTCTTCTTCTTCTTCTTCTTCTTACTATTATTATTATTATTATTATTATTATTATTATTATTATTATTATTATTATTATTATTATTATTATTAATATTATTATTATCATCATCATCATCATCATCATCATCATCATCATCATCATCATCATCATGTCTAGTCTCATCACTATTGTTATCATTAAACAGTATAGGTTTGAATATGCGCTTTTACATAATTATTTGTACAACATTAAATGTTTGTCTGTCCTTCTGTCTGTCTGTCTGTCTCTGTCTCTCTGTCTTTGTCTCTCTCTCTCTGTGTCTCTCTTTCTGTCTCTCTATCTCTGTCTCTGTCTGTCTGTCTGTCTGTCTGTCTGTCTGTCTGTCTGTCTGTCTCTCTCCTCTCTCTCTCTCTCTCTCTCTCTCTCTCTCTCTCTCTCTCTCTCTCTCTCTCTCTCTCTCTCTCTCTCTCTCTCTCTCTCTCTCTCTCTCTCTCTCTCCTCTGAGTCTGCCTGCCTGTGTGTCTCTCTTTGTCTCTGTCTGTCTATCTGCCTGTCTGTCTTTCTGCAGGTATTTGATTTTGAAATATATGTATCTCCATTTTTTGTGCAGATGTATTCTGCTGTCAGGACTGTTCCCGTCCTAGGTACTTCAATGCCTGAGGATGCGGCACGAGCAGGTGGAAACCTGAACTAAGGTACTGTGTGGTGGTGTTGTTGGTTTTGCAGCTGGTTTAGTCTTTATCTAGTCCATTATTTCCAGGATAGCGAAATAAGCATTTGTGTACTTTTTTTTTTCAAGCAGTGACCATGTCCATACAGTTTAGTAAACTTTGTCATTTTGTTCTCACAGGCACACAATGGCCTAATCCTCTGAAAGGCAGAACAGGCTTTAACATGTGTGCAAGATGTTACGTGTGCGTTCTCAAACACAACCTCCATTTACAGTCTTGTCCATATGAGTTATTTTGAGTGTTTTCTAGAATGTGCCCCATGAATAGGCAGCTGCACTCTGAATTCAGATTTGTTCTCCTTTCATGAAGAGTACACTTCATGCTAAGATTTTGTTGAGGATGAAGACACTTGTATATCAGCATTGGTGCTTTGCTGACATCAATAACTCAGACAATATCAACACTTGTATATCAGCACCGATGCTTTGCTGACATCAATAACTCGGGCAATCTCAAGATTTGTATATATATCAGCATTGATGTTTTGCTGATATCAATAACTCAATCAATCTCAACACTTGTATATCAGCATTGGTGCTTTGCTGACATCAATAACTCAGGAAATCTCAACACTTGTATATCAGCATTAGTGCTTTGCTGACATCAGTAACTCAGTTAGTGCCCTGGGCCATGTAATCTTAATGATAAATTTCTTTTACAAGAATACCATTGTTTCGTGTGTACAGGAGAGGATCAGTATGCTCTTGAGTGAACTAGAAATAATTGCTAAAGCACCCTTTCCTTTTTTAAATGAACGGGATGACAAGACTAGATATGGCCTTCGTGTGGGCTAGCTATAAATGACATGGTCGCGCATGCGCGCGTGCGTGCGTGCTGCGTGCGTGCGTATGTGCGTGCGTGCGTGTGTGTGTGTGGCGTGCGTGTGTGTGGTGTGTGTGTGTGTGGTGTATGTATGTGTGTGGTGTGTGTGTCTGTGTCTGTGTCTGTGTGCGCGCGCGTGTGTCTGTGTGGTGCGTGAGTGCATGCGTGCGTTGTGTGTCTTGCACCATTAATTTCATTGCCTATGCCAATGATGTGATCACTACACATGCACTTCCAAATGCATAATTTTTACTGTTTACATTACAGCACAACAGAACCAAGACTTCACAGAACAGAGCATGGAAAAATAGAGAAAGAAGAAAGGACAGAGGACAAAGCAGCAGACGAAAAAACAGACAACGACAAAGTAGACAGAACGGGAAAAACCAAAGATTTTTAAAACCAGTATGTCTACAATGAAAAGAAGTAGAAGAAATACAGCAGCAACAACAAGAACAAACAACAATAACAACAAGAACTACAACAATAACAACAAGAACAACAACAATAACAACAACAAGGACAAAAACCAAAATCAATCGGAGCAAGAGAAACCAGAAAATCATCAAGATCAAGAACAACAACAAGAACAAATCAACAACAAGAAGAAAAAGAACAACAAGAACAAAAACAACAAGAGGAGAAAAAAAGAAGACGAACAACAACAAGAACAACAACAACTAGATCAACAACAAAACGCAAAAGAAGCAGTTTTGTGAAGGAGGGTGATGGTGAGGAGGGTGGTGGTGAGGAAAGGTGGTGTGAGGAGGAGGAGGTGGTGAGAGGAGAGTGTAGAGGAGGTGGTGAGGAGGAGAGGTGGTGGGGTGAAAAGGAGGAGGTGGTGGAGAGGAGGTGGTGAGGTGGAAGGAGGAGGTGGAAGAGAGGTGGTGAGGAGGAGGTGGTGGTGGTGAGGAGGAGGAGGTGGTGAGGAGGAGGAGGTGGTGAGTGGGAAGGAGGAGGTGGTGAGGTGGAAGGAGGAGGTGGTGAGGTGGGAAGGAGGAGGTGGTGAGGTGGGAGGAGGAGGTGGTGAGGAGGTGGTGGGGGAGGAGGTGGTGGGGAGGAGGAGGTGGTGGTGAGGAGGAGGTGAGGAGGAGGTGGTGGGGAGGAGGTGGGAGGAGGAGGAGGTGGGGAGGAGGAGGTGGTGGGGAGGAGGAGGAGAGGTGAAGAGGAGGTGGGGAGGAGGAGGAGGTGAGGGGAGGAGGAGGGGTGGGGAGGAGGAGGAGGTGAGGAGGAGTGGGAGGAGGAGGAGGTCCCCGTGTGTCTGCAGTTTTGTCAGACTTGTCATCCATTTCCACTGGCACTCAATGGCCTACTCTTCCGAAAAGCGGAACAGAATTTAACGTGTGCGCAAGATGTTTTGCGTGCGTTCGCACATGGGACCTTGGTATATAGTCTCATCTGAAGGACTTTAAGGGAGAGTGGAGTTGGCACTGATGTTAACTCCAGGGGGGAAATTCTCTTGAACGAGATTCGAACCGGATCAGCAGATCCCGAGCGCATCACTCTAACCACTCTGATGAGGGGAAGAAGGAGGAGGATGGGAAGAAAGATTTATTTATATATTTATTTATATTTTTTATTTGTTTTTGTTTATTCATTTCTTTATTTATTTGTTTACTTATTCTTTATATATTGTTTATTTATCTGTCTGTCTGTCTGTCTGTCTGTCTGTCTGTCTGTCTGTCTGTCTCTCTCTCTCTCTCTCTCTCTCTCTCTCTCTCTCTCTCTCTCTCTCTCTCTCTCTCTCTCTCTCTCTCCCTCCCTCCCTCCCTCCCTCCCTCCCTCCTTCTCTCTCTTCCCAGCCCTTTCCTTTTCTCCGTTTCTCCTGTTCTCTTCTTTCTACTTGTTCTTTCTCTCCACCCTTCCTCTTTCTTTCTCTCCTTTCCACCCGTTATCTACCCTCCCCCCCCCCCCCCCCCCCCCACCCTTCCTCCTTTCCCACCCTCCTCTTCTTCCTCTCCCCCTTCCTCTTCTTCCTCCACCCTCCTTTTTTCCTCCCATTCCCTTTTTCTCTCACTTCCTCTTCTCTTTCTCTTCCACCTTTCAACATCTCTTTTTTCTCCATCCCTCTCTTTTTTCACCTTCTCCCTCTTTCATTCTTCATTCCTCTACTCATGCCGCTTTATTATTCCGCCACTCAATTCCCTTGTGTTTGCGTTGCGTCACGTCGCGTCACGTCACGTTGCTTACGTTATGTTGCGGTGCACCGCGTTTCCAAAATGTTGTGTTTTGTGTTCAGTGCCGCGGTTTGGTTCCTCCTGTGTCCTTCTGACGCATTGTCTTCAAGCTTTCCCCTCTCTCTTTTTCCCTCCCTCCCCTTTTTTGCCTTGGCACGCTTTCCACACTTTGTTTCGTGTTTCTCCCCTTTTTCCTCCTCTGATTCTCCCTTTTCCTTCCTTTCTCTCTCTTTTCCTCCCTCGCTTCTTTCTTCTGTTTCCTCCTTTTCTCCCCCCTCTCCTCCTCTCTCTTCTCTCTCTCCTTCGCTCTTCTCTGTTTCCTTCTTTCTTCTCCCTCTCCTCTTCTCTCTCTCTCCTTCGCTCTTCTCTGTTTCCTTCTTTTCTCCTCCCTCTCCTCTTCTCTCTCTCCTTCGCTCTTCTCTGTTTCCTCTCTTCTCCTTCCTCTCTCCTCCCTCTCCTCTCCTCTCTCTCTCTCCTTCACTCTTCTCTGTTTCATTCCATTCTTCTCCCTCTCCTCTCCTCTCCTCTCCTCTCTCCTTCGCTCTTCTCTGTTTCCTTCTTTTCTCCTCTTCCTCTCCTCTCCTCTCCTCTCCTCTCCTCTCCTCTCTCCTTCGCTTTTATCTGTTTCCTTCTTTTCTCCTTTCTTTCATTTTCTCTCCCGCCCTCCTGTCCTCTCCCTGTCTGTCCCTGTCCCTCTCCAGTTTGTTCTGTCCTCTTCCCTCTCCTCCCGTTCCTGTCTTTTCGCAACTGCATCCTCCTCACTCCTCATCTCTTTGTCTCCCCGCCCTCCCTCCCTCCCTTCCTTCCTTCTCCCCTTCTGCCCCTTTCCTCCTCCTCCAACCACCCCCCCTACCCCACCCCACTCTCTGTAGGCGTGTTTGCGAGCATGCGTGTGTGTGTATGCATGTGTTGTGTGTGTGTGTGTGTGTGTGGTGTGTCTGTGTGTGTCTGTGTGTGTCTGTGTGTGTCTGTGTGTGTCGATGTTGTCTGTGTGTCTGTGTGTGTCTGTGTGTGTGTGTGTTTGCTGTGTGTGTGTGTATTTTTTGTGTATGTGTCTGTTGTGTGTGGTGTATGTGGTGGGGTGATGAGTGCACGTGTATGGGTGGGCCCACAAATGTATGCGTATGTGACGGCAATTGAAGGAGGAGTGTTTAGCATTCAAATCTGATTCTGATGACATGAATCTATTGTGCAGGTGACGAGTGGCTGTTTCTGAGTGATGTCTTGCAGTGTTTTCATTAACATTCACCTTTTTATGACATGAAATGTTGTTTGCCTTGAGTGAGCACAATGTAATTCAATAATCTTGCACAAAACACTCTGTGCACATTGCATTAACCTAAGACTGACATAATCATACTCAGTGGCACTGTTTGGTTGTTTTTAATATAGTAACTGTTGACGGACTAGCAGGATCAGAACAAAAACTTGCCAGCCTAACAGAACACCTGAACAAGGCCTCTAAAACATACGGCATGGAAATCAGTGCAGAGAAGACCAAACTGATGACAATAACGCCAAGGGCATCAGCACTGATGTCAGGGTCAATGACCAGAAGCTGGAGACGGTTCAAAGCTTCAAGTACTTCGGGGCCGTTGTATCAGACAAGGGGTCCCAGCCAGAGGTAGTATGCAGGATTGCACAGACAATAACAGTACTGTCAAAACTGAACACCATCTGGAAAGGTAAAAAATATTTCACTGAACTCCAAGATCAGACTAATGCGCTCCCTTGTCATATCCATATTCCTGTATGCCTGTGAATCGTGGACCCTAACTGCTGTTTTGGAGAGAAGAGTACGGGTGGTAGAGATGAGATGCTTCCGGAGACTCCTTGGCATCTCCTACATAGACCACATAAGCAACAAAGAAGTGCATAACAGAATCCAGCAAACCATTGTTCCCTACGAAAACCTTCTATCAATCGTAAAGAAGCGTAAACTTAAATTGTACGGGCATATCACAAGATCAAAAGGACTTGCAAAAACAATGCTGCAAGGCACTGTCCAAGGAGGAAGAAAAAAGAGGCAGACCAAGGATGAGATGGGAAGACAACATCAGCGAATGGACAGGCCTAGAACTCAACAAAATATTGAGAATGGCAGAACAGAGAGAGGAATGGAGGGAACTGGTTGTCAAGTCTTCAGGGGTGCCCCACGGTCGCCAACTAAGGGATAGATTAGATAGATAGATAGAAGATAGATAGATAGAAACAGAAGATAGATAGATAGATAGATAGAGATAGATAGATAGATAGACAGATAGATAGATTGATTGATAAATAATAGAATAGATAGATAGATAGATAGATAGATAGATAGATAGATAGATAGACAGATAGATAGATAGATAGATAGACAGATAGATAGATGATTGATAGATAGATAGATAGATAGATAGATAGATAGATAGATAGATAGAGGACGGACGGACGGACGGACGGACGAACAGACAGATAGAGATAGATAGATAGATAGATAGATAGATAGACAGACAGACAGACAGACAGACAGACAGACAGACAGATAGATAGATAGATAGATAGATAGATAGATAGATAGATAGATAGATAGATAGATAGATAGATAGAACTGTTCTGAAAATACAATAGTTTGTAAAGGATTTCAGCTTTGAGCTGTAGGCTGCACTTGATGTTTGTATTTTGAATGCTTGTGTTGACATTGTCAGGTATAACTCTGTTATCAACTTGGTCCATGCTGTGCTTTGAGCGTGTTTTTTTCTGAAGCCTTGAGCTAAGGACTGTTTGAACTGTTTGGTTTAAGGCAGCCTTTATTCGTGATTTTGGAATATGCATATTCAGCTGCTCTGTTTTTGGTACACACCAAGGTGTGCAATTATGGCAAAGTCTTATCAAAGATTACGTGAATTTATTTTTCATTTTTCATTTCTTTTCTTCTTCCATTTGAATTGTATTGTGGCCAAAGGCCGAAGTACAAAATCATTTCACTGTACAGTTCTCTCTCTCTCTCTCTCTCTCTCTCTCTCTCTCTCTCTCTCTCTCTCTCTCTCTCTCTCTCTCTTCTCTCTCCTCTCTCTCTCTCTCTCCTCTCTCTCTCTCTCTCTCTCTCTCTCTCTCTCTCTTTTCTTTCTTTCTTTCTTTCTTTCCTCAGATTTGTTTCTTCCGACACCCCTTAGTTTATTTTATACACTGAAAATGAAATTGCCATGGACACATTCAAAGATGACACGCCCACTGGCCCTCCTCGCCGCGCTGTTCATTCCGCACGTGCAACACGGCAGCCGTCTCGTTTCGTCAAGCTTGTGTGATGTTGATTGACCCAGTGTCAGTGACTGTGCGAATTGGCGCTTGAAGACTGGAGTTACGATTCTGACACTGACAAGGATATGACGATGAAGATGTCATGACTGTGTGTGTACGCATTGCTGACACTGCAAGCGAATAGCCTCCCCGCCTGTGACAACAATACCGCTGTGACATGACACGCCTGTGCACAAACGCTGTGACATGACACGCCTGTGACAACTGTACACGACAACGCCTGTGCAACAATACCGCCTGTGACACTGACAACGCGAGTGACAACATACCGCCTGTGACACTGACAAGCCTGTGACAACAATACCGCCTGTGACACTGACAACGCCTGTGACAACAATACCGCCTGTGACACTGACAACGCCTGTGATAAGCAATACCGCCTGTGACACTGACAACGCCTGTGACAACAATACCGCCTGTGACACTGACAACGCCTGTGACAACAATACCGCCTGTGACACTGACAACGCGATGACAACAATACGCCTGTGACACTGACAACGCGAGTGACAACAATACCGCCTGTGACACTGACAACGCCTGTGACAACAATACCGCCTGTGACACTGACAACGCGTGTGACAACAATACCGCCTGTGACACTGACAACGCCTGTGACAACAATACCCCTGTGACACTGGCAGAGCACAGCTCTACTGAAGATGGGACAGGGAAAACAGCAAGAGTGTGAAACCATTCCAAACGAATACAGAAAGTCACAGCTGCCTTCAAGGAAGCAAGAGACAGCACCACTGTGTCCAGTGAAGATTGCAGGATGTTGATGGAAACTTAAACAAAAACTTGAAAACACAATGGACAATGGTTCAGTCATTAATGAAAGCAGCTGAAGACGGGAATCTTCCGGACACGCCCAGTGACCAGCCAGCAGTACAACCACATTGCTAATGCCGCTCTGTGACAGTTCCTCGGTCCCTGCTACGACATCGGTTATTAGCAATTCGTGATATCCGCATAAACTATGTGTAAACAACACCGCGGTTTGGTTACCACACGCAAAGATCCCCCTTCTGCCTGTTTGTGAGTGGGTTGAAAAACCTAACGCGACTTACGAAGAAGAATTGCAAAGAAGAAGAAGAATTGCGAAGAAGAAATAATTGCAAAGAAGAAGAAGAATTGAGAAGAATTGCAAAGAAGAATTGCGAAGAAGAAGAATTGCGAAGAAGAATTGCAAAAATTGCGAAGAAGAAGAAATGATGATGATGATGATGATGATGATGATGATGATGATGATGATGATGATGATGATGATGACGACGACGACGACGACGACGACGACGACGACGACGACGACGACGACGACGACACGACAACGACGACGGTGGCGACGACACGACGACGATCGCACGACGATTGATGATGTGATGAGACTACGACGACTGACGACGAAGACGACGGAGAACGAGACGACGATGGACGATGACGATGACGACGACGACGACGACGACGATCGGACGAGTGGTGGTGGTGGTGGTGGTGGTAATAATAATAAAAAATAAAAAATATAATAAAAAGGAGAAGAAGAAGATGATGGCGGTGGTGGTGGTGGTGGTGTGGTGGTCTGGGTAATATACTTTTGCATGGTGAGTGTGTTGTCGATTACCACTCCTAGATACTTTACAGCAATTCTATTGAAGTTGTTGTGAATGGAAGACTGTTTGTGTTTGGTCACTACAAGCATGGCTTCAGTTTTAGTTGTGTTTAGCTGTAGCTTGTTCTAGATCATCCAGTTTTGAATATCTTGAAAGCAGTAGGCTTTTTTCCGTCTGCTATGAGTGAAAGTGGTATAGTGGGTCTCTAAGGAAAAAGGTTGTTTTAAAGAATCTGGTGTTGGTTTTTTTCTCATTTTATGTGTGATCGATGTGGATTTTCCCACAACGCGGTGTCCGTCCTGGGCTGACCCTTATGGTTAACCAGGGCATCGATACAAGCAAGGACATTGAAATTGGTTTTATACCCCGTTTTAATTTGTATATAATTGTACAGTTTTATTTCGAGTTTTAAAATTTGACGAGGTGACAGCCCCGATATGGCCTGTGTGGTCGGCAGGGCTATAAACATGATTGGATTGGATTGGAGATTGAGTTCATAGACTTGGAAAGGTTCCAGGGAGAAAGGAAGGGAGTGACAGACAGAAAGAGCTGGTTCCAGTGTAGCTTTTATAAAGGACAGCAAGCAATGCCACCTCTAGGGGGGGGGTCGGGAAAAAGAAGAGCAGGAGTGTTTATGTAAGACACGTGGTTAAGGCTGTTGTAATCTGGCGGTAAAAGACAAAGGGGTAGGTAGAGCAAGGATGTCGTGAAGAAGAGGGGGGTGGGGAGGGGTGGAAAGGAGGAGGGGGGAGGAGAGGTGAAAGGAAGTGAAGGAGGAGGAGGAGAGGGAAGAGAGAGAGAGGAAGTGGAGGAAGAGGAGGTGGAGGAAGAGGAAGAGGTGGGGAGGAGGAGGGGGTGGTGGAGGAGGAGGAGAAAGAGGAGGTGAGGAGGGTGGAGGAGGAGGAAGAAGAGGAGGTGGAGGAGAAGAGGAGGAGGTGGAGGAGAAGAAGAGGGAGGTGGAGGAGGAGGAAGAGAGGGCAGAAGTGAGGTGAGGAGGAGGGATGAAGAAGAGGAGGAGGTGGGGGAGGAGGGAAGAAGAGGAGGTGGAGGAAGAAAGGGAGGGGGTGGAGGAGGGGAGGTGGAGGAAGAGGAGGAGAGATGAGGTGGAGGAGGAGGTGGAGGAAGGGGAGGAGGTGGAGGAAGAAGAAGAGGTGGAGGAGAGGAGGTGGAGAGGAAGAAGGAGGTGGAGGTAGAGGATGGTGGAGGAAGAAAGGAGGGTGGAGGTAGGAAGGAGAGTGGAGGAGAGAAGGGGTGGAGTAGTAGGAGGAGGTGGAGGAAGAAGGGGTGGAGGAGAGGAGAGAGGAAGAGAGTGGAGGAGGGAGGATGGAGGAAAAGGGTGAGGGGTGGGGAGAAGGAGGAGGTGGAGGAAGAGGAGGAGGTGGAAGAGGACGGAGGAAGAGAAGGTGGAGAAGGAGGTGGGAGGGAGGAAGAGGAGGTGGAGGAGAGGAGGAGGAAGAGGAGGTGGAGGAAGAGAGAGGTGGAGTGAAGGAGGAGGAGGAAGAGAAGGGGAGGAGGAGAGAAGGAGGAGAGGTTGGAAGAGAGGAGGAGGTGGTGGAGGAGAGAGGAGGAAGAAGGAGGAGGGGAGGAAGAGGGATGGTGGAGGAGAGGAGGTGGAAGAAGGAGAGGAGGAGGAGGAGGGAGAAAAAGGAGGAGGAGGCGAAGAGGAAGGATGGAAGATGAGAAGGAGGAAGAAGAGGAGGAGGAAGAGAAAGCGGAGAGAAGGGGAGGAAGAGAAGGAGGAGGGGAAGAGAAGGAGAAGGGAGGAAGAGAAGGAGGAGGAGGAAGAGAAGGAGGAGGGGAAGAGGAGAGTGGAGGAGGAAGAGAGGGAGGAGGAGGAAGAGGGAGAGGAGGAGGGAAGAGAAGGAGGAGGTGGAAGAGAAGGAGGAGGAGGAAGGAGAGGAGGAGAGAAGGTAAGAGGAGGAGGGGAAGTGAAGAGGGAAGTGGAAGAGAATGGAGGGAGGTGGAAGAGGAGGAAGAGAAGGAGGAAGAGGAGAGGAAGAGAAGGAGGAGGAAGAGAAGGAGGAGTTGGTAAGAGAAGGAGGAGGAAGGAAGAGAAGGGAGGGAGGGACGAGGAAGAGGAAGATAAGAGGAGGATGAAGAGGGGATGAGGATAGAGGAAGGAGGGGGAAGGAAGAAGAAGGAGAAGGAGAGAGAAACAATGAGTACAGGAAGGAGAAAATGCTGGTGAGTTAAGCGTCTGCATTTGTATGGCTGTGAATGTGTATACTGTAGTTATGTGTGTGTGTGTGTGTGTGTGTTTCTTTTATATCGAGGATAATGGGATGAGCACTCTTGTGCTTTTTACATCCAGTCCCCGTGTGTGTACAGTTTTGTAAATGTCATCTGTTCCCACCGGCACACTATGGCCTACTCTTACGAAAAGCGGAATAGGATTTAACGTGTGTGCGCGTTCACACACGGCCTCGGTTTATAGTCTCATCCGAAGGACTTTTGGGGAGAGTGGATCAGCACTGATGTGGACTCCAGGAGAAAAATCTCCTCGAACGGGAATCGAACCCGGGTCGTCAAATTGCGAGCCAATGTTCTGACCACTTGGCTTGTGTGTGTGTGTGTGTGTGTGTTGTGTGTTGTCTGTCTGTCTGTCTGTCTGTCTGTCTGTCTGTCTGTCTGTCTGTCTGTCTGTCTGTCTGTCTGTCTGTCTGTCTGTCTTCTCTCTCTCTCTCTCTCTCTCTCTCTCCTCTCTCTCTCTCTCTCTCTCTCTCTCTCTCTCTCTCTCACCACTGTACAAGTAACGATAGCTGTGTCTCTGTGTCACGCTTTGTTTATTTCTCTCTCTCGTGTAAGTGAAGTGTGCATGCATCCATGTTTGCTTGTGTTTGTTTGTATTTATGTTGTATGTGTGTTAAGTGTTTATGTGTGGGGGTATGTGTTGGTATGTCACACACACACACACGCGCACACAAAGTCGGGAAAATCCCTATCACGCAAGCACGCGCGCCGCACTACACACACACACGTGCGTGCACGCCGCACACACACACAACACACAGCAACCACACACACACACAAGCACACACCAGCGCACACACGCAACGCACACAAGCACGCACACACAGCACACACATGCGTGCACACATTTTTGGTGGTATTAAAAAGCATAAAATGTCAGATAAACAAATCATTTGGATTTAAATCTTATTTAAGAATTCACAATAGTTTATTCCCGTTAACTTTTTTTAACTATAGAGAAAACAAAAAGCATACATAAATATATCAATAAATAATGACGGGAATAAAGAGGAAGAGCAAAACGCAAGTACACAAAATGACAATAATAATGGAAATGAATTAGACATGGCTAAAGGGCTGTTAGGGGTGATGATCCTATGCAGATGGTAAATAATTTATTGTCATGTACTTTCAGTACAGGTATCTGAAGGGATAAAAGAGAGACAGCAACAACAAAATCTTGCATAGATGATAGGGAAAACTGAGCCAAAACTGAATAAGACATCAGCATCATGGATCAGACTAAATAAAAAGCTAAGGCTAAACATTAGAATAATACAATCTTTCCAGAATAAATTATTACCACACTCTCTTCAAATGTCACCAGGCAGGCCCTCGACTGGAACCCACAAGGGAAGCGGAAAGGAGGTTCGACCAAAACAGACCTGGCGCAGAAGCATTGAAGCAGAGACGAAGGCAGCCGGAATGACGTGGGCGAGCTGAAGAGGATCTCCCAGAACCGAGTCCGTTGGAGGAGTGTTGATTGCCGACCTTTGTTCCCAAGGATAGCCTAGTGGTCAGAACATTGCGCTGGCAATTTGACGACCCGGGTTCAAGTCCGGTCGAGGGGATTTTTCTCCTGGAGTTAACATCAGTGCTGACTCCACTCTCCCCAAAAGTCCTTCGGATGAGACTTTAAACCGAGGCCCCGCGTGCGAACACACGCTGAACATCTTGCGCACACGTTAAATCCTGTTCCGCTTTTCGTAAGAGTAGGCCATCGTGTGCCGGTGGGAACAGATGACATTTACAAATACTACATTCACACGGGGACTGGATGTTAAAAAGCACATGAGTGCTTATTCCATTATCCTCGGTATAAAAGAATAAATAAATAAAATAAAAAATAAAGAGGCACAAGTCAAGTAAGTTGTTGTTCCCCAGCTTAAAACTCTGGGGGGGTCACAGTCACACTCTCAACAATCTACGGAAGATAACTGCTGTCTGCTAGAAAATAAAAAGGTCATATAGAGTTGCTTCCCTTATACCTGAGTTTGCTAATTATTCGATTACTTTAGGCAGTACGCAGATACGTCCGCTCGACTCTTCTCTACGGTGCAGAAACGTGGAGAGCGAACAAGAAGTTGGAGTGCAGGTTGAGAGGCTTTGAGGGGAGGTGCCTGAGGAGGATTCTTAAGATTAGGTGGGAGCAGAGAGCAACGAATGAGGAAATCTGGAAGAGGACAGGCTTCAACAACATTGTGCTGCAGGTAAAACTACGGCGCTGGACCTGGCTTGGCCATGTCTTACGCATGAAGAAAGGCAGACACCCTCTTGAGGTTTGTCCTGGGCACCTCCTGGGAAGCGAAACAGAGGCTGACCCCTCGGGACCTGGAGAAGGACTGTGGAGGAGGAAATGGGAAAGACCTGGAATGAGTTGCCGTGGCTCGCCCAAGATAGGACTGCCTGGAGGTCCCTTGTCTGTGCCTTATGCCCCCCTCAGCGGCCACGAGTGGGTGAGTGAGTGAGTCAGTGAGTACGCAGATATCTGAAGAGATCAAAGAGAAAACAGCAAAAGTTAGATCACCCCCACGGGGGGAGTGGCCTTGGATTTCAGACTGAAGGTCGCAAGTTTGAATCCCATAAGAGACATACGTATTTTTCGGACTATGTGTGTGTGTGTGTGTCTGTGTGTCTGTGTGTCTGTGTGTGCGTGCGTGTGTGTGTGTGCGCATGTGTGTGTGTGTGTGTGCATGCTGGTGCATGTGTGTGCGCACATGCGTGTGTGTGTGTGTGGTGCATGCGTGCGTGTGTGTGTGTTGAGTCATAAGGAATTTTGGGACTGCGTGTGTGTGTGTGTGTGTGTGTGTGTGTGGTGTGTGTGTGTGTGTGTGTGTGTGTGTGTGTGTGTGTGTGCACGTGTGTGCCTGCGTGCAGAGTCATAGGGATTTTTCCGACTTTGTGTGTGTGTGTTGTGTTGAGTGTGGAATTAGTTTAGTATGCATGTTTGAGGATGATATACAATATTGAATAAGTGGAAGTTGTAATTGTGTTCAGTGTGGAATTAGTGAAATGTGCACTTGTGAGTGTTGTGTTCATTTTGTCTATACTTGGCCTGTTTATTGTTTGTGTTGACAGATCTGGGAGTGGTGATGGTGGTGTTGCACAGAAACTGCCCAGAGTTTTTCATGTAAGTATTCTTTCTCTGTGTTGAGGGAGTAGGGGGGGGGGGGGCTTGTTGTGGACAGTGTAAATAATGTTTGTTGTTTGTGTTGACAGGCCTGGGGATGGTGGTGATTGTGGTGTGTGGAAACTGCCAAGAATTTGTCATGTAAGTATTCTTCCTCTGTGTGTGATTGTTTTGTGTGTTTTTTGTTTTGTTTGCAGTTGGGGTTTTTTTTGGGGGGGAGGGGGGGGAGTTGTTGTGAAGTGTAAATAATGTTTGTTGCTTGTGTTGACAGACCTGGGGGGGTTGGTGCACAGGCTGTGGATGATGTACACAGACTGCTTGCTGATAATCTGTGATGTAAGTCGTGTGTGTGTGTGTGTGTGTGTGTGTGTGTGTGTGTGTGTGTGTGTGTGTGTGTGTGTGTTTTTGTTGTGCTGGAGTAGTATGCTGTGTTGGATTTGAAGTGTGCGGACACAAGTGTCAACTTTGTTTGTTCATCTCTTTAACATCATCTGAAATGGCGTAGAATAAGATGAGTTCAGTTTATTTTGGGGGTTTTGTTGTTGTTGTTTTTAAACGAGGTGGGGGGAGGATAGATGTTGTTGTATTGGGCACAGTGTAATAGATTACATTCAGTCCTGCTGTTACTTTTCAGTTTTAGTAAAATTCAGACATTGTAGTTACCTTTGGAATTTTACTTTGGAATGAAAAAAGGAATTTGAAAAAGAAGAAACAGTTTGTAACACATGTGGTTCTTAATCTAGGTCCTGTGTAAGGTGTCATGTTGCCGCATTTCAAGGCATTGTCAAAAGGTGATGATTATCAGACTGTTGCAGAAGGGGATGGGAGAGAAGGGAAATGGGGAGGAGGAGTAGGAAAGATTGGATGTGTACATGTTTAGTGTGTGTGTGTTCACAGGACTGGTGTAAACACAAGACAGCTGAAGACATGGAATCCATTGACATGCCCATTTAAGTTAAGTATTGTTATAGTCAATTTGGTTGATGTGTGTATGAAAGTGCTAATATTTATAGGTGCTATGTGTTCACTTTCTCTTGTTAAATATTGTAGTGGTTGTATATGTTTGTATACATGTATGTATAAAGTGCTCATATTTATGGATGCCATGTATTCACTTTTTCTAGTTAGATATTGTAGTGATTGTATATGTATGTATGTCTTAAAAGCTGATGTTTGTGGGTGCCATGTCTTCACTTTTTTCAGAGAAACAGAGGCTTTCAGAGTACATCCTTTCAAACAAAAGGACCCCAATCAGGGTTTTCAACAGTTCTGAATTTTTACAGTGGCATAGATTATGTTATAATGAATAGTGATCATCAGTGTGTATAAATTGTGATGATATTGTCAATTTATATTGATCATATCTTTATCAGTATGTATGATTTAGAACTCTGCAAAAAATAGGTATTTTGTCATCGAAAGAAGAAGTAAGTGGTATTTTCTCTGCACCAAACAGCATGTCACTGATTCTGGCTTTTGCTAAATCATAAATATTGTTGGGAATGTTTTTACTAACCAACACAGAGGCCAGTCTGAGGGCTAACTGACAGAATGGCAGAGAAGTGTGCATTGGTGATTGTGTGTTGAGTGTGGAATTAGTTTAGTATGCAGGTGTACGGGTAATGTACAATACGGAATAAGTGTAAGGTGTATTTGAAATTGTTGTATTCTGTAGGGAATTTGTGAGTGTTGTGTTCATTTCGTTTGTACTTGGCCTCTTTCTCCATGCAGGGATCTCAAAGAAGTTGTCTTTGATCAGTGTGTTTAGGGGGTGGGGTGGGAAGGGCGTTGTGATGGGCATGTGAGTGCTGTGTGTTACTGTCTGGTCACAGGGCTGGCAGGCGATGACTGACATCAGCACAGCTGAAGGAAGGAAGGAAGACTGCAGAAAGACAGACAGACAGACAGACAGGATATCGGAGAATGGCACTTTCTATGCAGGTTAGTAGTGTGTATCTTGTGCTGTTCTGTACTGTATAATATTGTACTGTATTATAATATTGTACTGTATTGTGGTCTATGATATTGTAGTGTAGTGTATTGTGATGTACTGTATTGTGGTCTATGATAGTGTAGTGTAGTGTATTGTGATGTACTGTATTGTGGTCTATGATATTGTAGTGTAGTGTATTGTGATGTACTGTATTGTGGTCTATGATATTGTAGTGTAGTGTATTGTGATGTACTGTATTGTGGTCTATGATAGTGTAGTGTAGTGTATTGTGATGTACTGTATTGTGGTCTATGATATTGTAGTGTATTGTGATGTACTGTATTGTGGTCTATGATAGTGTAGTGTAGTGTATTGTGATGTACTGTATTGTGGTCTATGATAGTGTAGTGTAGTGTATTGGGGTGTAGTGTATAATATTGTAGTGTAGTGTGTATAATGTGTACTGTACTGCCTGAGATTGTAGTGTACTGTAGTGTGGTGTACTGTAGTGTAGGATCATGTAGTGAACGGTGTTGTGCTGTACTGTTGTCTGTGTAGTGCAGTGTATTGTGCTGTACTGTTGTCTGTGTAGTGCAGTGTATGTGCTGTACTGTTGTCTGTGTAGTGCAGTGTATTGTGCTGTACTGTTGTCTGTGTAGTGCAGTGTATTGTGCTGTACTGTTGTCTGTGTAGTGCAGTGTATTGTGCTGTACTGTTGTCTGTGTAGTGCAGTGTATTGTGCTGTACTGTTGTCTGTGTAGTGTACAGTATTGTGCTGTACTGTTGTCTGTGTAGTGTACAGTATTGTGCTGTACTGTTGTCTGGTAGTGTACAGTATTGTGCTGTACTGTTGTCTGTGTAGTGTACAGTATTGTGCTGTACTGTTGTCTATGTAGTGTAGTGTATTGTCCTGTACTGTTGTCTATGTAGTGTAGTGTATTGTCCTGTACTGTTGTCTATGTAGTGTAGTGTATTGTCCTGTACTGTTGTCTATGTAGTGTAGTGTATTGTCCTGTACAGGTGTCTATGTAGTGTAGTGTATTGTCCTGTACTGTTGTCTATGTAGTGTAGTGTATTGTCCTGTACTGTTGTCTATGTAGTGTAGTGTATTGTCCTGTACAGGTGTCTATGTAGTGTAGTGTATTGTCCTGTACTGTTGTTCTATGTAGTGTAGTGTATTGTCCTGTACTGTTGTCTATGTAGTGTAGTGTATTGTCCTGTACTGTTGTCTATGTAGTGTAGTGTATTGTCCTGTACAGGTGTCTATGTAGTGTAGTGTATTGTCCTGTACTGTTGTCTATGTAGTGTAGTGTATTGTCCTGTACTGTTGTCTATGTAGTGTAGTGTATTGTCCTGTACAGGTGTCTGTGTAGTGTAGTGTATTGTCCTGTACTGTTGTCTATGTAGTGTAGTGTATTGTCCTGTACTGTTGTCTATGTAGTGTAGTGTATTGTCCTGTACAGGTGTCTGTGTAGTGTAGTGTATTGTCCTGTACAGGTGTCTATGTAGTGTAGTGTATTGTCCTGTACAGGTGTCTGTGTAGTGTAGTGTATTGTCCTGTACAGGTGTCTGTGTAGTGTAGTGTATTGTCCTGTACAGGTGTCTGTGTAGTGTAGTGTATTGTCCTGTACAGGTGTCTGTGTAGTGTAGTGTATTGTCCTGTACAGGTGTCTATGTAGTGTAGTGTATTGTCCTGTACAGGTGTCTGTGTAGTGTAGTGTATTGTCCTGTACAGGTGTCTGTGTAGTGTAGTGTATTGTCCTGTACAGGTGTCTGTGTAGTGTAGTGTATTGTCCTGTACAGGTGTCTGTGTAGTGTAGTGTATTGTGTTCTCTAATGTAGGATATTGTAGATGTACCACTTTCTCAGGAAAGACTTCAGTGACTGAAGTTCAGAATGCTGTCCCAGGAATTTTTTTCATGTATTCTTTTATTTTGGTGACATGTCCAATATCCTCAAAGTAAAAAAATAGAATTTAAAAAATTATCGGTTTTTTTCAAAGCATGGGCAGGGTAGGGGTGACTGACTACAAGGAATTTATTGCTTTGGTGGTTTTAAAAGGGCCTGTTTTTGCCCTAAGATAAAAAGAAAGAAATGGTTGGCACATGTTGGTCAACTGAATGTTAAACCAGTGTGGGTTATGTGAGGTGTGTTTCACTTGCTGTTGAAGTGAGAGCGCTGTGGTGTCAGCTTTCTCCTGACCATGTCCTGTTGTCTGTCCACAGGGAGCAAGGCAGCTGTGAGGTCAGCCTCCAGTGCTTCACAACAAAGTGTCAGTGTTCAAGTTTACCAATCAACAAACAGCCGAGTAATTCAAGGGATGAATTTTTTCTGTGTCAATGTCTTCTTCAATTCAGTGCTGGAATCATTTGTACACTAGTCCTCAACAGCTGGTGTGAATGGCGTTTCACATGGGATGTGGGTTGTAGTGTAGCAAACTGGTTTTGTTGCCTGTTGCTGTGTTGGTTGCCTTAGGTTGTCTACACCTGGGGGTCACAGCAGTCTTCTCTGTGTTCAAGTCTGGTCGCTCTCCCCAGGGAGAGGAGGGGCAACAGGGCTAGAGTGACACCACCTTTTTTTTTCTTCTTCTCAGCATGTGTGTTTGTGTGTGTGTGTGTGTGTGTGTGTGTGTGTGTGTGTGTGTGTGTGTGTGTCTGTGTGTCTGTGGTGTGTGTGTGTTGTGTGTGTGTGTGTGTGTGTCCCCATGAAGGTGGCTTTCTCTACAGACTTCAGCTCTCCTGTGATCATAGGTTCTTTTACATGAGCTAAATGTGTGTTGTACATGAGTCATCTATTTATCGTCTATCTGAGTGAGATGAGAAGATAAATGGAGGTCTTTTATTTTCGCTAAATGTGTGTTGTACATGAGTCATCTATTTATCATCTATCTCAATGAGATGAGAAGATAAATGGAGGTCTTTTACTTAAATGTGTGTTGCACATCAGTCATCTATTTATCATCTATCTGGGTGAGATGAGAAGATAAATGGAGGTCTTTTATTTTTGCTAAATGTGTGTTGCATATGAGTCATCTATTTATCATCTATCTGGGTGAGATGAGAAGATAAATGGAGGTCTTTTATTTTTGCTAAATGTGTGTTGCACATGAGTCATCTATTTATCATCTATCTGGGTGAGATGAGAAGATAAATGGAGGTCTTTTATTTTTGCTAAATGTGTGTTGCATATGAGTCATCTATTTATCATCTATCTGGGTGAGATGAGAAGATAAATGGAGGTCTTTTATTTTTGCTAAATGTGTGTTGCACATGAGTCATCTATTTATCATCTATCTGGGTGAGATGAGAAGATAAATGGAGGTCTTTTACTTAAATGTGTGTTGCACATGAGTCATCTATTTATCATCTATCTGGGTGAGATGAGAAGATAAATGGAGGTCTTTTACTTAAATGTGTGTTGCACATGAGTCATCTATTTATCGTCTATCTGGGTGAGATGAGAAGGTAAATGGAGGTTTGTGAGCCGCATGCATTACGCCATGTAAAACAGCCCACAATGCTAGGAAAGCTGTCCTTGGAAAAAGTCTGTAGAGAAAGCCACTTTGATGGGGACACACACACACACACCACACACACACACACACACACACACACACACACACACAAACAAACAAACAAAAGTGGTGCTACAGAGAAAAGTGTGACATCAGTCTGTTTTCTGGTATTGTTGATGAAGTCTAAGAATATGATTTTCAGCGGTGTGTGACACCAGTCCCTGAAATATTGTCATTTTTTTATGTGGCTGTTGTGATAAAGACCTAAACACAGTGACATTGTTCATGTTTGATTCTTACTATTATCATCATTATATTTTTTTAATAAGAACACCATTTTTTCATTTGTAATATCATTGCATGAGTGCTTTGCTGATGAAAGAAATAAACTCTTTGTGTTTTCATTCACAATGTTATTATTTTTACACAAGCTTTTGCTGAGGAAAAAAATAAACTTCAGAGGTTTTTGTTTTTCATTCACAATGTTATAATTTTTTACATGTTCTTTGCTGATGAAAGAAATGAACTTTGTTTTACCTGTATCTGTGGATTTTAATCTGTGCTCTTTTTCTGTATCCCTTCCTCCTCTCTCTCTTTCCCCTGTCTGTCCCTCTCTTTCATCCCTTTCTCTGGTTCTGTCTTTCTCCTTCTCTTTCTCTGGTTTTGTCTCCCCCTTTCATTTCTCTCTCTCTTTCTCATTTTTCTCTCTGTGCTGTCTGTCTCTCTGTCTCTCTGTCTGTCTGTCCCTCCCTTCCATGTCTTACTGCACTCTCTGTTTTATCTCCCCCCTCCCTCCACCCCCCGCCCCCAACCTCTTTTTCGTTTGATTGCCTGCTTGTTTTTTAAAGTGTGTGTATACAAGTTGGCAACAAGTCTGTAGATAAACCAAGAAATCTGTAGTCATTAAATGATGACTCACACACACACACGCGCACGCACACACACACGCACGCACGCACGCACGCACACACACACACACACACACACACACACACACACACACACACACACACACACACACGTGCGTGTGCATGCATGCAGACTTCGGATGTCCCATGTGCGAACACATGAAAAACATCTTGCACACACGTTAAAACCTGTTCCACTTTTCAAAAGAGCAAGCCAACGTGTGCCGGTGAGAATGGATGACAAAATTTATGCAACTCTATACACACAGGGACTGGATGTAAAAAAGCACATTCGTGTTTATATTACGTTATCTTTGAAATAAAAGAATAGATAAATCAATTAAAAGACACCTAATAGCACTTTTACATACAGGCATGCATGCATATACAAATATATTATTGTAGCACTTTTCCTTTTTTTTATACATGCATGCACACACAGGCACAAACGGGATGGGATAGCCTTGTGATCAGCACATTGCACTTGCAATCTGACAACCCAGGTTTGAATCGCATTCAAGGGGATATTTCCCCTGGTGTTAAAATCCGTGCAGACTCCACTCTCCCTAAAAGACTTTCGGATGAGACTGTAAACTGAGGACCCATATGCAAACCCACAAAGAGCATCTTATGCACACATTAAATACTGTTCCGCTTTTCATAAGAGTAGGCCATCGTGTGCCAGTGGGAACAGATGACATTTTAAAAACTGTATACACACAGGGACTGGATGTAAAAAATCATGAGTCCTTTTTTCCATAATCCTTGATATAAAAGAATAAATAAATAACGCACACACACACACATGTATGTACAGATACATTGTAGCACTTTTACTTAAATGCACACAAAGATACATGCACATATTAACTCCTGTTTTGCTTTTTGAAAGAGTAGGCCATTGTATGCTGATGGGAGCATATGACAAAATTTACAAAACTGCATAGACACGGGGACTAGATATGAAAAATCATACACTGCATAGCCTACAAACTGATCACAGCAACATCAGCAGATAGCTTACAATTGACAGAAAACACTGAACTGAAATTATTCGGAAGTTGGTAGACATGTTCAGATAAAACACAATAATATTCATGTTCAGATCAAACAAAAGCCGCTGCTGTAGTCTAGTGGTTAGGGCGTTGGACTCGTAATCTAAAGGTTGCCAGTTCGATCCCAGCTTTCGGCTATGGCGTTGTGCCCTTGGAAAAGGCACTTTATGGCTATTTTCTCACCCCACCCAGGTGTAAAAGGGGTACCAACCTTGTGTTGGGGGTTAACCCTGCGATAGACTGGCATCCTATCCAGGGGGGAGTCTATGACTCTCAGTCGCTTAACGCCACAGAAACCGGGATAAGCACCGGCCTGATGAGCCTTAGGCTCCGGACAGACTTTAACTTTAACTCAGATCAAACACAATCATATTCTTTTACCATACAATTGCTACTCTAATAAATCAAATCAACTTGCCTCTTTTACAAATTTTGCTGCAACCACATTTTGGAAGCAAGCTTATAATGATTCAAAGAATAAACAAACAGCAAAACGAAACTACAATTGCAAGAAAACTAGGCAAAAAAAACATCACTTTAGAAAAAAGATGATAAACAAAATACAAGGTCTTCCAGACAGACATTGGTAAAAGTTTTTTGCATTCATCAACTGTTTCTGTGCTGGAACAAAATCAATCCCTAGACTGAAAATTTCGGTGGTGAAATGTGCGCGCACTCTACACGTTGTAAAAATTTCGATGTAAAACAAGCTAGCTGCCTCGACTACAGCTAAAGGGAAACAACTGCAAAATTAATCGCAATATTCAGCCTAGCTGCAGAAACGTGGCAAAAACCATTGTTTTTTTAGCTCATATTTTGTGTTATTTTGCATGAGTGCTTGGACTGTACTTGTTCAAAATGACTAACTCTTCTCCTTGAATGCCTCAATGGCTTTACACAGCTAAAGACGAGGCAAATGACGTTTTAGATGAGCCTGACAGTGATGAAAACGATCTTGTATGATTCAGGAAATCGTGAGGAAGAAAAGAAAAAATGACGAGATTTTGCCTTCACTTAGGTGTGATGCTACCTTGATGAGGGGGTACACAGAATTACAGTGGGGATGAAGAAAGTGCATTTTCATCTATTTTCAAAATGTAGTTTTTGATATTTATTTGTAATGAAATATCATGCTAACTACTTTGAGCTACTGGAGTTAACATCAGTGCTGACTCTACACTCCCCAAAAGTCTTTTGGATGAGACTATAAACCAAGCCCCGTGTGCAAACGCACGCAGAACATCTTGCGCACACTAAATCCTGTTCCGCTTTTCATAAGAGTAGGCCATTGTGTGCCGGTGGGAACAGATGACAATATTTACAAAACTGCATACACACGGGGACCGAATAAAAAAAAAAGCACATGATTGCTTATTCTGTTATCCTTGATATAAAAGAAAAAAGAAAAAAAAAGAGCTTGCCTGAAACCAATCTTCCAATAAACAAATATCTACACTGACATCAACCCTTGCAGGGAGTGGACACAAGACCAGCACACCCCAAAACAGGCAGAACTGTACTTTCAGTCTGTGTTTGTCCTGGGGCTCTTTCAGAATAAATGGCATCTCTGCTTCCTGTGAATTCTGTGCTAAAAATTTCCCCTTTTCTATCACTTAGTTTTCTCCCTTTTCTTTTGCCTAGTTTCTCTCCACCCAGCCCCATTCTCTTGCTTTTTTTCAAGCAAATTTTAAATTTCATCTCATTAAATTCTTAATGAACTGCCCTAAAGTTGGAATGTATTGATGGAAGTCAGACTTAGAGCGGAATAAGTGCAGGAGTCTAGACATGCAATGCAGTGTGTGTAGGTGTACATTATATGATGTATTTAGACGGGTTATTCAGTGTGTGGAGGTATACATTACATAATGTATTGAGACTGTTATTCAGTGTGTGTAGGAGTACATTATATAACGTATTTAGACGTGTTATTCAGTGTGTGTAGGTGTACATTAAAAGGTAAAAGGTAAAGGTGTCCCATAACCTGTGTGGTCCTAGGGGAGTGAGGCATCAGAGACCTCAGCTTCTCTAGGGGCCAGCATGTTGAGGGTGGCGCCCATCTCCTCTCCCTTGCTGTTTTACCTTCCCTGACCCTAAAGAGTGCAGGTACCCATTTACAGCACAAGGGTGCTTATTCCATTATCCTTGATATAGAAGAATAAATAAATAAATAAATAAATGATAAATTAACCTTGCTGGGGAAAGCCACCACTCTGACCACTGAGCTATCGGTCCTTAAAGTGTCATTGTAGAATGTGTTCATTGTAGGTGTACATTATATAATGTATTTAGACGTGTTATTCAGCGTGTATAGTGTTCATAATATAATGTATTTAGACATGTAATTCAGTGTGTGTAAGTGTACGTTATATAATGTATTTAGACATGCAATTCAGTGTGTTTAGCTGTACATTATATAATGTATTTAGACATGCAATTCAGTTGTGTGTAAGTGTACATTATGAATGTATTTAGACATGCAATTCAGTGTGTATATGTGTCCATTATATAATGTATTTAGACGTGTTATTCAGTGTGTGTAGGTGTCCATTATACAATGTATGTGGGTATCCATTATAGGCTGTTTCTAGACGTGTTGTTCTGCATCTGCAGGTGTCTGCTCTACAATTGTTCAAACATCTTGTGCCACATGTGTAGGTACCTACTGTAAAATGTGTTCAGATGTGCTGTTCTGCATGTGTATGTGTCCATTGTATAATGTGTTCATTGTAGAATGCATTCAGATGTGTTGTTCAGCACATCAGCTGTAGAATGTGTTCAGATGTGCTGTTCTGCATGTGTACGTGTCCATTGTATAATGTGTTCATTGTAGAATGCCTTCAGATGTGTTATTCAGCACATCAGTTGTAGAATGTGTTCAGATGTGTTGTTCTGCATGTGTAGGTGTCCACTGTATAATGTGTTCATTGTAGAATGCTTTCAGACATGTTGTTCAGTGTGTGTATGTGTCCATTGTTGAATGCACGCAGAACATCTTGCGCACAACGTTAAAACCCCGTTCCACCTTTCGGAAGAGTAGGCCATCGTGTGCCGGTAGGAGCGGATGACAAAATTATAACAAACCAGCATGCACACAGGTGTCGTGTTTAGACACCATCCCTGAAGAAAAATCGGGGAGTTGGAGTTGGGGATCTTTGCGCCTGGTGGCAGCATGATCTGTGGCTCTGTAGGTCAAATGCAAGCGCTTTGATTTGTCTTTACAAGAGATAGCGCTATACAAATTCCATGTATTATTATTATTATTATTAATGTGTTCATTGTAGAATGCCTTCAGATGTGTTATTCAGCACATCAGTTGTAGAATGTGTTCAGATGTGTTGTTCTGCATGTGTAGGTGTCCACTGTAGAATGTGTTTATTGCAGAATGCCTTCAGACATGTTGTTCAGTGTGTGTATGTGTCCATTGTAGAATGTGTTCATTGTAGAATGTGTTCAGATGTGTTGTCCTGCATGTGTATGTGTCTAATGTATAATGTGTTCATTGTAGAATGCCATCAGATGTGTTGTTCTGCATATATAAGTATCGTTGTATAATGTGTTCATTGTAGAATGCGTTCAGACATGTTGTTCAGCATGTGTAGGTGCCCATCGTAGAATGTGTTATTATAAAAATGTGTTCAGATGTGTTTTTGTAAATGTTGTTCCACATTTGTAGGCGTCCACTACAAAATGTGTTGTTATAGAATATGTTGAGATGTGTTGTTACGCGTTTGTATGTGCCCATTGAAGAATATGTTCATAACAGAATGTGTTCAGACCAGTTGTACAATTTAGAATATGTTCAGACTAGTTTCAGTGTGTAGGCGCCTGTTGTAGAATGTCTGCATTTCATAAGCCTGTTATCCAACAGATGTACAGTGCATATACATAGGAAGTCCCTCTTTTCTAGATGTCTGTTAGGTCTATCAGAAGTTCATTTATCAGATTTTTTATTGTCCCAATTGTGTCATATATATATATATATATATATATAATATATATATATATATATATATATATTCAAACGCTTGTGTTGTGTTTTAGTTACTCATCATACTTTTCTTTTAGTTACAAGTTAGATGGGGGTGTATTTTCAGTGAATTTAGTTCTACATTCAGAAGTTGACATAAGAATACCTGTATTTTAATCAAGTACATTCTGCATCTGGGAACATGTACATACTTTAGCTGGCCCTATTTCAGATGTCTGCTGATACATTTCACCCTATTTCAGATGTCTGCTGATACATTTCAGGCATCTGTATCTGGATGCCCATTTTTTAATCCATCAATGTATTTTAAGACCATTATATCTCTGTATTCAGATGCATTTTTCTCAGTATGTACCTGTATTTAGACATCTTTGTCCAGTATTTTAACACATGTATTCATTTATACATCTGAATTTGGAAGTGTGCTTGGAATACAACTATAGATGCATCTGAAATGTCTGTAGAGGTGTTTTTTCTGTATTCCATATGCTTTAGGCTAAAGAAGTATTTGGGCATTTTACATCAGCAACACATTTCAAGTATCTGTACCTCAATGTAGACGTCTATATGATAAATCTTAAATGCATTTAAGGGTTTGTATTTTTGATAATTTAGATAATTATCTGACCTCTACATCTTAGCGTTTGTATTTTTGATAATTTAAGATTATCTGTATTTTTGATAATTTAGATAGTTATCGGTATCTCTACATCTTTGATGCATTTTAAGGTTTGTATTTTAATTATCTGAACCTTGGGGGCAGGATGGCTCAGTGGTCAGAGCTCTCACTTTTCCCCAGTCAAGTTAAGCAGCTTAGATGGTGATTACCAATTGGATGGGCGACCGTTTGCGCACCTTGGCTTCAGTACAGTCCCCCAGCTGTCAATGGGTACCTGCCTGCTTTAGGGTCAGGGGAGTAAAGCAGCGAGGGAGAGGAGATTGGCACAGCCCTCAATGTGCTGGTCCCTAGAGAAGCTGGTCTTTGATGCCTCACGCCCCAAAGTTATGGCCACACCTTTATCTCAATGTTGTCAAGTGTAGGTGTATTCCTAATGCTTCTGGCATGCATTCCATTTGTCCACATTTCCAATCCCTGAATTCATGTCTGTGTCTCTATATATTCCTGATTAATGTCCTTTGAACTTCAATGTTAACCAAAGGCAAGATTTTCGCATATACTACCTTTCCCCTCAGTTTAGGAGTCAGGACCTTAGTGATGGTGTTTACATATGCATCCATTTTATGAATTTTGTCATCTGTTCCTACTAGCACAAAATGTCCTACTCGTCCAGAGGGCAGAATGGGTTTTAAGTGTGCACCCAAGCTGTTCCGCATGATTTGCACCCAGGACTTCCAACTATAGTCTCATCCAAAGGATTTTGACATAGTTTTTCTTATGAAAGCAGAAATAGTAAAGCTACAACCGACATTTTGATAGGTAAACATCTTTAGTTGTACTGTCTCCTTCCCTCTTTAGGGATGAATTGCATGCCTACATTTAGATATCGACTTTTAAATACATTTAGATGGTGAAATATTTGTATTGTTTACTCTGGATGAAGAATCCCTTCCAGTATTAGTGGTAGTTCATTCAAGTCTGAAATATCAGTATGTCACTGTAATAGTCAATGTATTTTAAGCCCAATCCTTTGGAAAAGTAAAGGTAGGTAAAGGTGTTCCATGACTTCTGCAGTTGTTGGGGAGCAAGACGTCAAACTTCTCCAGGGGCCAGCATGTAGAGGGCAGAGCTCATCTCTCCCTCGCTGCATTACCTATTCTAACCCTGATGAGGGCAGGTACCCACTTATAACTGGGTGAACTGAGGAACTGTGCTGAAGCCATAGCATGCCAACTGTCACCCATTCATTTGCTGACACTGTTTAAGGAACCTCAGGGGAAAGTGACTGCTCCGACCACAGAGCTTTCCAGTTTCTTATGGCTCCAATCCAGTCCCTAATATGTCAATGGGTATCCACCCTCTTTAGGAACAAGGGAGAGGAGATGGGCACCACCCTTAATATGCTGGCCCCTGGAAGAGCTGAGGTCTCCAACACTTCACTGGTTTATGACATGGGATACCTTTACCAACATAACCCCAACCATTTCCATACTTTTTTAAAATCCTTTGAACGAGACTGTAAATTGAGGCCATATGTGCAAACACACAAATTATTTTGGCCATTTGCATTTAGAAGGGTAGGCCATTTTCTGCACTTTTAGAGCAGGTAAAATTGTATGCACACAGGTGCCATGTTTAGACACCATCCCTGAAGTTGAATTGCACCTACCTTAATAGGGAGGGGGGGGGGGGGTAAAGTAAAACCAAAATCTTGCCATTGGCAAACCTTTGAGCCCTAGCTAAGCACATTTTAAAAAGAAAAATAAATGAAAGTGAAATCTTTATTTCTAGATGCCTCATCTTGTGTAGTAGTTACCCACAATATATACATCTGTAATCCAATTTAAAAGCCCCGGTAAATTATCAGAATTTTTTTTTTTTTTTTTTTTGGGGGGGGGGGGGGGGGGGGGGGGGGGGGGGCAACATTAATATCTTAACTAGATTTCTGATGTCTGTACATGTCCCAAGATTCTATGCAAATTGTAGCCTACTTATTTCTGATGTCTGTACTCAAATGTACAATTCTTATGTCAGTAATTTATATCATTTCATTTTATTTTTTACCACTTTGTTAAACAGATTTCTCTGCATGAAATTCGGGCTGCTCTCCCCGGGGAGAGCATGTCACCACAATGCAGCGCCTACCCATTTTTTTTTTCTTTTTCCTCAGGGATGGTGTCCAAACATGACACCTGTGTGTGCATGCCGTTTTTAAAAAAAAATATAATTTTGTCATTCGCTCCTACCCGCACACGATAGCCTACTCTTCTGAAAGGCGGAACAGGGTTTTGACGTGCGCAATTTTCATGCATTCGCACACAGGGCATCGGTTTGCAGTCTTGTTCGAATATACATCTAGTATATATTTGAAATTGGTATTGGAAAGTAGGCCTACATTTCTGACATACTACATCTATTTGAAGTCGGTATTCAAAAGCTCGTTATCAATGTGCACTTTTCCTGTTGGGGGTTTGTCCCCCCACAATTTTTTTTAAAGGTCTTTAATAGTATTATACATATCTTTAAATGGTCACCTTCAAATGCTAATTATTTTCTGATTTAGTTTTTTTTTTAATCCACTCTGCTTTCTTATGTCTTTGCTTTTTATCAATATTCAGTTATCTTTAGTGTCTGATTTACTTTATGTAAAATCTTCTACTTAACAGGTCTTGTCAAATGTCCACATTCAGATATTTTTCTGGGATCAAATTCAGATTTTAAAAAAAGTATCAACTCCAATTTCATTGGTTATGTCTTTTCTTTTTATTAATATTTTGTCATCTGAATTTAATTTACCTAATGTAGAAACTTTTCTTCAAGAGATCTTGTTAACGTGGGAGTATTTTTTTTACTTTGGATATGTGATATTTTGTCTGTATTTATGCCAGTATTTACATGTGGGTAATGATTACTGGGGTCTTTTTGTTTTAAATTTCTGCGTTTAGATGCATTTGTGTTGCTCCACCACAAAACAGTCACTTAGCACCTGGGCCATTTTTCTGCTTGGAGCCATGTAAGGCATTTGGGGTCAAGTTGTCATTTTGATTCATAAAACTATCCTTTATTCTTCACTGTAATGAAATATCAAGGCACAAATTTGTTTCTTTTTAAATGTATTTAAAAAATACTCAAGCCCTCATTCTGACAACATATTACCATGCTAAACTGGTCCATTTCTTGCTTTGTCATTTCCTGCAGTTTATCATTTAAATTTGTAATAAATTTTCATAGAATCATCTGATTTTCAATCTGTTTTTTGTTTTGGATAGCCTCTTTATCGCAGATTAATAACATGTCAGTAACTAAAAATTGACCTTCGGCGCAATGCGACTCATTATGTGTTGGAGCATCACACTTTTACATTATAAATGATCCAAGGATTTGGGATATTTGTACACCCTATTATATGTTTATACTAATGAAATTTTTTCATCTATATGTATGAATCTTAGATATCTGTATTCTAGAAGCCTGTATTCAGATGTCTGTAATCAGAAGCCTTTACTTTTGAAGCTTATACTCCAATTTTTCATTCTTTCTTTCTTTCATTTCATGGATAATGGAATGAGCACTCGTGTGCTTTTTACATCAGTCCAAATTTCCTACAAAGAAATTGCCCTGACTAAAGGTGGTGGGCAATAAATCACAAATTTAATTCATCTTACAAAAAAATAAAATAATAAAATAACCAACAAAACATACACTGCCACACCACTCTAGGGGCAGGGCAGGGTAAGGTAGCCTAGTGGTGAACTGATGAGAGTTCAGACTGTGTGTGATCTGACTGCAGGTTACAGCCACCACTCAGAGCAGACAGACAGACAGTCGCCTGTTCCTGGGCATTTTCCTTCTGGAGTCAACTTCAGTGCAGACTCCACTTGACTCCCCAAAATCTTTCTGATGAGACTATACACTAAAGTCTGCAGATCATTTTGTGCCCACATTAAAACCTCTTCCGTCTTATAGAAGAGTAGGCCACTATGTGCTGGTATGAAGCGTTGACAAATATATAAAACACGCACACAGGTATATTTTAACATCATCTCTGAAGCTGGAATGTGGCTAACTCACTGGTGGCAAACGCTCAGACACAAAATTTCACCAATGGAACTCTTAAGGATAGAAAAAAAACGAGCCTAAAAACCACTTTTCCAATTCTCCACCTTTGATATACAGACATCTGGATACAGGCAGCTGAAGAATAGCAGTAGAATACAGATGGCTGTGGGGGATTGGTGTAACCCTCACTTTTGATTCTGATGTGGAAAACCTACTCTGTCTCACTTCCACATTCTCTGTCATCACTCCCCCCCCCCCCCCCCCCCCCCCACACACACACACACACACCACCACACACATACACACAACACACATAAACACACGCACTCAAAAACCTATGTCAACACAATAACGCATGTCAAACGTGTTTGCATGAACCCCCTGTACAGAAACTTATACACAGACAATGTTTATACAATGAGTACATCAAGTGAAAGTTGAGGGGGGGTGTGTAGTTGTGGTTAAAAAGCACATTTCTTTTATTTCAGCAGTGGGGGTGGGGGAAAGATGGCATAAACAACATTACACTACAGTGCACTGTACTACTACACAACACTACAGTACACTGCACCAGTCCATAACACAACAGTACACTGCACTACACCAGTCCGTAACAGGTGTTATGAAGGCACAATATGAACATCAGTTCTTGTGGCCGGTGGCTGCCAATGCCTGGGTCTCTTCCATCATGGACACCACCTGCACACAGAATCACAAGTGACACACGTCAGTCACTGAACTATCACAGCACTGAACTATCCCACCACTGAACGATGCCACCACTGAAGTATTCCCACCACTGAACTAGCACAGCACAGGGTTCATACAGACTTGGTGGAACAAAATTTAGGGCTTTTTAGGGCCTTTTTTAGGGCCTTTTAATCCAAATTCAGGGCTTAGCTGCGGGGTAACAAATGTATAAATAGCAACCTAAATACACCTTTCCTTACACACACACTCGCACAAACACACATGCACACACACACACACACACACACACACACACACACACACACATATATATTATATATATATATATATATATATATATATATATATATATATATATATATGTGTGTATATATATATGTGTGTATATATATATGTGTATATATGTATGTAAATACATATATATATAATATAATATATATATATATAATATATATATATTAACCTCAAAACAGAGTCAAGTGAACAAAGTCACCTTGTGTGAAACTGTATGGTGGATACTGACACAACTTCATGTTATTCTAGAGTAAAATGTCTTTCAATCATGGATACAACAAGAGACAAGGAGGTGAGAGGCAGCAGAGTCCTAAAGAGGGAAGGGGGGGGAATAACAATGTGTGTGTGTGTGTGTGTGTGTGTGTGTGTGTGTGTGTGTGTGTGTGTGTGTGTGTGTGTGTGTGTGTGTGTGTGTATGTGAGAGAGAGAGAGAGAGAGAGAGAGAGAGAGAGAGAGAGAGAGAGAGAGAGAGAGAGAGAGAGAGAGAGAGAGAGAGAGAGAGATCAATACACTCTTATGAAAACTGAAGAAGATCCTATGTTTTTCTCATTTTAAAATCAAGTTGAAGCCCCCGTACAAAAGCAGATTAAAAATTCATCTGATTTCAGAGTGAACTCACCATGACAGTTTGCATGGCCAAAAAACAAGTTCTGTGTATGAGTGTATTTTCCAGCTGTCTGGTACAGCGGCAGAGCGGAGGCTGTGTTCCACGCGATGTAACTTTAGAACAGTCACTCTGCCGTTTTAACGATCAACTGATTTCCCGAAGATGCGAAAGGGTTACTGTTTCATGATTTGCCAAGAAACTAGCGCTTCTATAACTTAAGGGCCGTGGTTTGTTATTTTCCGACCATGTTCCAATTTCTGACACCACTTGCTAATGAAAGCTCAACTTTCACTATCAAGAGACATAGCGCAAGTTTTAAACATTGCTTGGCAAAACAAACAACCAATTTGTCTGTTTGTGCATCTATATCGGCAACTGTACCTCTTCTAGCCCCATCATGGCCTGTTAGCGTCATTTTGCGTTTATTCCGCGTCTTTCTTTGCTTGTGAGTGTGTCAGTTCAATCTGTTTTTCCACGAAAGCCTACACTACTTTCCGCCATTTTGTTCTGAAAGAGATGCTGTGCGCATGCGCTGTAAGGGGAGACAACTGAACGAAAGGACCTAGCAGACGACGTAATGCGAGATGAATGGCATCGCTTAACGATAGAAGACTAGTTTTTTTATTTTCGGAATTTTTTAAGACAAAAATTGGATTTTTATTAATTAAACTATATTTTCTTATTTTACAACTTTTTCCGGAACAAATACGGAAGGTGCACAGGTCTGCACAAGGTTGCACACCACCCTTTGCGAAGCAAAGTGATCACATTTCCAAGGGAGGTAATTACTATTACCTCCCTTAACGAAATAGGTGGCCTGACGTGAGTAGCAGACAAGAAGCATTCTATCGGCGATAATACGATTCTTCGGACACGCTTCTCGCATTTATTTCTCCAAAGTTTTATTTTGAATATTTTTTTTTTTTTTTTTTTGAATAAAATCTCACACATGACTTCCATTTTTAGGGCTTTTTAGGGCCTCCAGGGCAATATGTTTCATTTTTAGGGCTTTTTAGGGGCCCTATTTTGGCTTTCCCAAAATTAGGGCTTTTTAGGGACTTGTGCGAACCCTGCAGCACTGAACTATCAACACTGAACTATCACAGCACTGAACTATTACAGCACTGAACTAAACTATCCCACCACTGAACTAAACTATCCCACCACTGAACTAAACTATCCCACCACTGAACTAAACTATCCCACCACTGAACTAAACTATCCCACCACTGAACTAAACTATCCCACCACTGAACTATCACATGAGTTAACCATTTAGAGCAAGTAGGAAGAGAACGACAAGATCTTAAAAAAAAAAAAAAAAAAAAAGTACAAAGTATTCCTTTTCAAAAACCAACATGAAAATGACTCTTCTCTAAAAATTCTGACTGATGTGTGAGGAGAATCACAGTGAGTTTTGTTACCTTGGTGAGAAATGTCCACACTCCTCGCTTCCCATCCAGTGGTGCAGCAACTCTGGAACCTCCATCAGGATTCCCCTTAGGGGTGTGTTCACCCCACTCTGCACACATAAATACAGATATCAGAAACACACATACATCAAACACAGAAACAAGCCTACATCAGAAACACACATACATCAAACACAGAAACAAGCCTACATCAGAAACACACATACATCAAACACAGAAACAAGCCTACATCAGAAACACACATACATCAAACACAGAAACAAGCCTACATCAGAAACACACATACATCAAACACAGAAACAAGCCTACATCATACACATGCATACATCAAACACAGAAACAAGCCTACATCAGAACACACATACATACATCAAATACAGAAACAAGCCTACATCATACACATGCATACATCAAACACAGAAACAAGCCTACATCAGAACACACATACATCAAATACAGAAACAAGCCTACATCAGAAACACACATACATCAAACACAGAAACAAGCCTACATCACAACACACATACATCAAACACAGAAACATGCCTACATCACAAACACACATACATCAAACACAGAAACAAGCCTACATCAGAAACACACATACATCAAACACAGAAACAAGCCTATATCAGAAACATACATACACAAAAACACACATCCCAAATATACTTGCATTAGAAATAGGCACTCATAAAGCACATCAAAAACAACAAGAGAACACAAACACCTTCACTTCACCTATCTTGTCCTTGTAGACCATGGGGGCACCCCTGAAGATCACAAACATTCACACATCAAATACAAAAACAAGTGTACATCAGAAACACGCATTCATTAAAAACACCAAAGCAACTATACACCAGGAACCAGTATTCTTCACACACACACAAACAAGTGTACACCAAAAATGTTCACAAACAAACAAATCGTAACTTACATGCCAACTTCAATTCCTTGTGTCCAGCCTCCAATGCCTATTTCTCCGTCTCCAACCTTCTTGCAGTGCAAAGTCTGTCAACAAATAGACACATGATCAGCTCTTTGCTTTTATCCTCCAAACACAATTTCACTCATTCACAACAACCTGGCACAAATCATATCATGTGTACAACATGCCAAAGTCTATACGGGTATTCTTACATATGCGCAAAATTAAGTTTGAACTCAGCATCATGTTAAAAAGATGAACAATAAAAAGGATAACTGAGTGAAAGTGTTTAAAGCTTGATAAGATATTAGAAACAACAAAGAAAAACAATCAATGAGGGATCAGTGAGTGTATCATGGCAATACAACCAGGCCACATTATGGCAAAACAGCTGTGACAATGTCTGCACCATCAAAGAAGAGCACAACAAACATCACACAACAGGCAATGGAATGAACACACACATGCACGCACGCACATGTTCGCGCATCCACACGCACGCACGTACATGCGCATGCATACTCAAACACAGCACTCACAGGCAGGGTGGTGAAGACAGAGGTGGTTTTAGACGACTACAGGCAGATTGTGAGGGGGAAGACCTTCGGTAGGAAATAAATGTGGTTTGAGAAAGGATTTGTGTACTTACACTTTAACACTGGTGTACACAAACACCCTCATGTAAATACAAAAACAAGCCACAAAAATATACACTAGCAAATGCACAGGCAAATTCTTAACGATCATAAAAAGTACAAGCTATTTCTTGTAAAAACCATAATAAAAATATATATTCTTCTCTAACAATTCTGAATGATTTGTGAAGAAAATTGCGGTGACTTTTGTACCTTGAAAAAAATATCCACAACTGATGCCTCCTGTCCACTGGTGTAGAAACTGAAACATCAATCCTGCTTCCCTTTAAAGATGTCTTCACCGCCACCCTGCACACACAGAAACAGGCATCAGAGACACACTTCTATCAAACACACACACCAGTACACATTAGAAACATACAAACATCAAACACGCAAAAGCAAGTGTATCTAATATCACAGAGAGTGAACAGACGTTAAATTGAAGAAGCAAGTGTATATCAAAACCAGGATTTCAGCAATCATACATAAACGAGAAGACATCAAAAACACCTTTATTTCACCTATATCCTCCTTGTAGACCATGGGGGAACCACTGAAGATCACAAACATACACACATCAAATACAGAAAGAAGCATACAACATTCCATGTTTATGACAGTATTCTAAGATGTGTGTAAAAATAAGTTGCAGCTCAAGATCATGTCAAACAAATGCAAAAAAAAAAAAAGATAACTGTGTGTAAATGTTTAAAGAAAGTGAAAATATTAGGAGAATGAAACAAACAAGGGGTGGACAGATCATTGCAATACAAGGCAACACAAATACAAGAGAAGAAATAATTCACGCAAAATATTTCATGTATACTACTAAAGTCAAATTTAACTAATTCACGCAAAATATTTCATGTATACAACTAAAGTCAAATTTAACTACTTTATTATCTCAAATGCAGAGAAATTCAGGCAGTCCACGAGCCACACATAAATACAGTAAACATCTAAACATAATATCACAGATTTTGATATACACCACAACACAGGTTCCGAACATCAGCACGCAACCATCAGAATAAAAATAGCACCCACAAATCAGCAATACCTTAGCCAGTTATAAACTTACCCAAGTAAATTCACAAATACTTCTGAGCGCACTAGTATGCCAACGCACGCACACACTCCCATATCGCTCGCACGAACGACAACTCACACACACACTGGAAACATTTGAACGCGTGCACACATTTTTATGACATAAAACCAAATTGTTACAACATATTATATAATAAACAAATATCAATTAAATTAGAACTCTATTCTATTAACCCTAGTAGCGCTGTAATAACGGCAGCGGTACTAGGTGCTGCTGGCTGAATTAACAGCAGCCATTGTTGATTTGCAGTAGGGTGGGGTCAAACAACTCCTGATATTGATATGTAAAACTAAACTAAGTGTGTAAAGTTGTAAATCACTGGAAAGCTTAGATAACAAGCTTTTAAAAGAGTGAAATTTTATAGCAGCATGTAGTGTTTATGATAATGTAAAAAATAAATAAAGTTTAAAAACTGCGCGTGCACTACCAATCACTGTTGCGATGTCGGTGACCCAGATTGATTTTAACACGATATGCAATGTTGTTGCGGTGCAAAAATGTCATGATTCGATAAATACTGTCTCTTGACATAAGTTTTGAAAAAATAAAGAGCTTCCGTGGCTTTATCGGTCGTCAAATACTCGGAAAAGTCGAGCGAAATGATCGACGCGATCGCGATCGTCATGGCGGTGAACACTTATTTCGTGCGAACTGGCGGCGTTCAATGACGAAAATACGACAATCGCTTGATTTCGTGTGATGCAAAGTACTCGACAGCATATAGAAATGACTTAAAAACAGTTATTTCGAAGCCGTGTTGCGTTAAAATAAAGTAAAACAATGTATGACATCGAAATCGCCTGGTAGCTATGAAGTGCTTTGGACAAAACTTAGCGCCGCTCGATTCAGTCCGATCGCGATCAATTTTTCCGAAGTTTTTCAAAAATATTTCACAATCCTTACCTTATCGTCTCTATTATCGTTTAATTCAACCAAATCCAGCCTCTAAATCTCCTCATCGCCGTCAATATCGTCAAAAAACTCGAAAAATACTTCGAGTGATACGAGCGCAAACACTTTGCCGCCATTTTGTTTTCAGGCGATCGACGTTCGTCCAAAAAAAATAAAAAATACACCTTTAAACCAATCAGAATCCTCGTTGCTTGCGACTGCGGACGACCTTCACCCATTTCTGCGGCCCTACAATGGCCTTCACGTTCATTGGATGACCTTTGAAAGCGAAAGAAAGCCTTCAATTACGATCACTGACGTCATCGCGGAATATTCCGGGAGCCGCCAGAAATTCTGCACTACGTCACTCCGGAGTAATCCGGGAACAGCGCTACTAGGGTTAAAATAAATATTACTACTACAGTATATAATTTATATAGCGTTGACTCTTGTAAAGCAACTAATTAAAGCCCTTACATTCAAATCATTTACATGCACATAACCATCCATGATTCAAAATGAACAAATACCAAATTCATAAATACACACACAAAATGTGCAAGCACAGCATGCATAGGCAAGGTGATAAAGATGTGATGGTTTTTTTAAGAGTATGGGCAGATTGTGAGGGTGAAAGACCTTAGGCAGGAAATAAATGTGGCTTGAGGAAAATTTTGTATACTTACACATAGCACTTATGTACACAAATACACTCATGTAAATACAAAAAACAAGCCATAAAAATATAATATACACTAGCAAATGCACAGGACAATTCTAACTTACTCATGAACAAGTACAAACTATTTCTTTTAAAAACCATTATAAAAAAAATTTACTCTTCTCCAACAACTCTGAATGATTTGTGAAGAAAATCGCAGTGACTTTTCTACCTTCTTGAACAAAACATCCACGACTGATGCCTCCTGTCCACTGGTGTAGAAACTCTGAAACATCCATCCTGCTTCCCTTCAGAGATGTCTTCACCCCCCTCTGCACACACAGAAACAGGCATCAGAAACACTTGGCCAAATTTTTGTTTACGATATTGACGACGATGAGGAGTTTTAGAGGCTGGATTTGGTTGAATCAAACCATTACAGAGACGATGAGGTAAGGGTTGTGGAATATTTTTGAAAAACTTTGGAAAAAATTATCGTGATCCGACTGAATCGAGCCGTGCCAAGTTTTGGCCGATGCACTTCTTGGCTACCCGGCGATTTCAACATCATACGTTTTACTTTATTTTAATGCAACATGGCTTTGAAATAACTGTTATTAAGTCATTTGCATATGCTGCTGAACACTTTGCATCACATGAAATCAAGCGATTGTCGTGTTTTCGTCATAGAACGCCGCCAGTTCGCACGAAATGAGTGTTCACCGCCATGACGATCGCAATGGCATCAATCGTTTTGCTGGACTTTTCTGAGTATTTGACGACCGATAAAGCCATGCAAGCTCTTTATCTTTTCAAAACTTATGTCAAGAGATAGTATTTACTGAATCATGACATTTTTCCACTGCACCAACATTGCATATCGTGTTAAATTCAATCTGGAGCTCCAACGTCGCAACAGTTATCGGTAGTGCACATGCAGTTTTAAAACTTCATTTATTTTTTACATTATCATAAACACTACATGCTGCTATAAAATTTCACACATTTACAAGTTTGTTACCTAAGCTTTCCAGTGATTTACAACTTTACACACTTAGTTCAGTTTTACATATCAGTATCCAGGGTTGTTTGACCCCGCCGTACTGCACAACAACAATGGCTGCTGTTAATTCAGCCAGCAGCAGTAGAACCGCTGCCGTTATATAAGCACAACCAGGGTTAAAAACCATAATAAAATTATATACACAGATTACAGCTAGCTAGATAGAGATGGATAAAATTACTCTTCTCTAACAACTTTTAATCGTGTGTGAGGAGAATCGAAGTGACTTTTGTACCTTAGAAAAATATTGACGACTGATGCTTCCTGTCCATTGGTGTAGCAACTTCACAACATCCATCCTGCTTCCCTTCAAATGTCTTCACCCCCCCCCCCTCTGCACACACACACAAACAGGCATCAGAAACACACTTCTATCAAACACACACACACCAGTACACATCACAAACATACAAACATCAAACATGATGAAGCAAGTGTATCTGATATCACTGAGAGTGAACTGGCGTTAAATTGAAGAAGCAAGTGTATATCCAAACCAGGATTTCAGCAATCATACATAAACAAGAAGACCTCAGAAACACCTTTTTTCACCTATCTCTTGTCGACTATGGGAGCAACCCTGAAGATCAGAAACAAATACACTTCAAATACAGAAATAAGTGTACATCAGAAAAAAAAACACTCATTAATCAAAGTAAACCAAGTACACATCAGGAACCCATGTTCTTCAAACACACAGAAAACTATACACTAAACAAAACCACACACAAAGGAAGTGTTACTTACAAGCCAACCAATTCCTTGTGTCCAGCCTCCTATGCCTATTTCTCCGGTTCCAACCTTCTTGCAGTGCAAAGTCTGTCAACAAACACACACATGATCAGCTCTTGGTTTCTATGCTCCAAACACAATTTCATTCACTCACAACAACCTGGCACAAAGCATAAAAGGAGTACAACATTCCATGTTTACAACAGTGTCCTAACATATGTGTAAAAATGAGTTGCAGCTGAACACAGTGTCAAACAGAAGAAAAAACAGATAACTGTGTGAAAATGTTTAAAGAATGTGAAAATATTAGGAGAATGAAACAATAACCAAGGGGTGGGCAGATCATCGCAATACAAGGCAACACAATACCAAGCGAGGAAATAAATCAAACTAACACATAAAACTATTTTATGTATACTACTAAACTCAAATTCAACTACTTTATTATCTCAAATACTGAGAAATTTAGGCACGTTACAAGCCATACATACAAACAGTAAACATCTAAACATAATATCACAGATTTTGATATACACCACAACACAGGTTCTGAACATCGGCACGCAACCATCACAATAAAAATAGCACCTACAAATCAGCAACAAATCAGCAATACCTCAGCCAGTTATAAACTTATCCAAGTAAATTCACAAACACTTCTGAGCGCACTAGTATGCCCATGCATGCACACACTCTCATATGGCTTGCACACATGCCAACTCACACTTAAACACACCAGAAACATTCCCTCAAATGCCCATGCATTTTTATGTAAGAAACCAAATTGTTCTAATGTATTATATGATAAAACAAATATAGTACTGTATTCTATTAAGATATTCAAAATGGTCTTAAGGAAAATTATATATTAAAAAAAACCACCACACATGCGCGCACGCAAACAGTTTCATGACATAAAGCAAAACTGTTATATGTTGTAAGAGGAAACAAATATCAATGAAATTAAATACTACTACTACTACAGTATGGAATTTACATAAAGCTGACTCTTGCAAAGCAACTAATCAAAGCCCTTACATTCAAATCATTTACATGCACATAACCATCCATGATTAAAATCAACAAATATCAAATTCATAAATACACACACGAAATGTGCAAGCACAGCATGCATAGGCAGGGTAATAAAGATGGGGTAGTTTTTGAGGAGTATGGGCAGATTGTGAGGGGGAAGATCTTAGGTAGGAAATAAATGTGGTTTGAGGAAGGATTTGTATACTTACACATAGCACTTATGTACACAAATACACTCATCTAAATACAAAAGACAAGCCATAAAAATATAATATACACTAGCAAATGCACAGGCAAATTCTAACTTACTCATAAACATGCACAAACTTTTTTTTTTTAAACCATTATTACAAAAATTTACTCTTCTCTAACAACTCTGAATGATTTGTGAAGAAAATCGCAGTGACTTGTGTACCTTCTTGAACAAAACATCCACGACTGATGCCTCCTGTCCACTGGTGGAGAAACTGTGAAACATCCATCCTGCTTCCCTTAAGAGATGTCTTCATCCCCACACTGCACACACAGAAACAGGCATTAGAAAGACTTAGCCAAATTTTTTTTTTACGATATTGATGACGATGAGGAGTTTTAGAGGCTGGATTTGGTTGAATTAAACTATTACAGAGACGATGAGGTAAGGGTTGTGGAATATTTTTGAAAAACTTTGGAAAAAATTATCATGATCCGATTGAATCGAGCGGTGCCAAGTTTTGGCTGATGCACTTCTTGGCTACCCGGCGATTTCAACGTCATATGTTTTACTTTATTTTAATGCAACATGGCTTCAAAATAACTGTTGTTAAGTCATTTGCATATGCTGCTGAGTACTTTGCATCACATGAAATCAAGCGATTGTCGTGTTTTCATCATAGAACACCACTTTGCACGAAATGAGTGTTCACCACCATGACGGTCGCGATGGTGTCAATTGTTTTGCTGGACTTTTCCGAGTATTTGACGACTGATAAAGCCACGCAAACTCTTTATCTTTTCAAAACTTATGTCAAGAGATAGTATTTACTGAATCATGACATTTTTTGCACTGCACCAACATTGCATATCGTGTTAAATTCAATCTGGAACTCCAACGCCGCGACAGTTATCGGTAGTGCACACGCAGTTTTTAAACTTCATTTATTTTTTATATTATCATAAACACTACATGCTGCTACAAAATTTCACACATTCAAAAGTTTGTTACCTAAGCTTTCCAGTGATTTATATTTTTACACACTTAGTTTAGTTTTACATATCAATATCAAGGGTTGTTTGACCCCATCATACTTCAAAACAACAATGGCTGCTGTTAATTCAGCAAGCAGCAGTAGAACCGCTGCCGTTACATCAGCACAACCAGGGTTAAAAACCATAATAAAATTATATATACAGATTATAGCTAGCTAGATAAAAGTTAAAGTTAAAGTCTGTCCCGAGCCTAAGGCTCATCAGGCCGGTGCTTAACCCGGTTTCTGTGGTGTTAAGCGACAGAGTCATAGACTCCCCCCTGGATAGGACGCCAGTCTATCGCAGGGTTAACCCCCAACACAAGGTTGGTACCCCTTTTACACCTGGGTGGGGTGAGAAAATAGCCGTAAAGTGCCTTTTCCAAGAGCACAACGCCATAGCCGAAAGCTGGGATCGAACCCGCAACCTTTAGATTACGAGTCCAACGCCCTAACCACTAGACTACAGCAGCGGCAAGCTAGCTAGATAGAGATGGATAAAATAACTCTTCTCTAACAACTTTAAATCATGTGTGAGGAGAATCACAGTGACTTTTGTACCTTAGAAAAATATTGACGACTGATACTTCCCGTCCATTGGTGTAGCAACTCCAGAACATCCATCCTGCTTCCCTTCAAATGTCTTCACCCCCCCTCTGCACACACAGAAACAGGCATCAGAAACACACTTCTATCAAACACACACCAGTACACATCACAAACATACAAACATCAAACATACTGCAGCAAGTGTATCTAATATCACTGAGAGTGAACCGACATTAAATTGAAGAAGCAAGTGTATATTCAAACCAGGATTTCAGCAATCATACATAAATGAGAAGACCTCAGAAACACTTTTTTTCACTTATTTCTTGTTGACTATGGGAGCAACCCTGAAGATCAGAAACAAATACACATCAAATACAGAAATAAGTGTATATCAGAAAAAAAACACTCATTAATTAAAGTAAACCAAGTACACATCAGGAACCCATGTTCTTCAAACACACAGAAAAATATACACTAAACAAAAGCACACACAAAGGAAGTGTTACTTACAAGCCAACTTCAATTCCTTGTGTCCAGCCTACTATGCCTATTTCTCCGGTTCCACCCTCTTGCAGTGTAAAGTCTGTCAACAAACACACACACGATCAGCTCTTTGTTTCTATGCTCCAAACACAATTTCATTCACTCACAACAACCTGGCACAAATCATAAAAGACATACAACATTCCATGTTGATGACAGTACTCTAACATATGTGTAAAAATGAGTTGCAGCTGAACACAGTGTCAAACAGATGAAAAAAAAAGATAACTGTGTGAAAGTGTTTAAAGAATGTGAAAATATTAGGAGAATGAAACAATAAACAAGGGGTGGACAGATCATGGCAATACAAGACAACACAATACCAAGCCAGGAAATAAATCACACTAACACATAAAACTATTTTATGTATACTACTAAATTCAAATTCATTTACTTTAGTATCTCAAATACACTGAAATTCAGGCACTTTACAAGCCATACATACAAACAGTAAACATCTAAATATAATATCACAGATTTTGATATACACCACAGCACAGGTTCCGAACATCAGCACGCAACCATCACAATAAAAATAGCACCAACAAATCAGCAATACCTCACCCAGTTATAAACTTACCCAAATAAATTCACAAACACTTCTGAGCATACTAGTATGCCCACGCATGCACACACTCAAGGCTCGCATGCATGCCAACTCACACTTAAACACACTGGAAACATTCGCACAAATGCCCACACATTTTTATGTACTAAACCAAATTGTTCTAACATATTATATGATAAGACAAATATAGTACTGTATTTTATTAAGATGTTCAAAATGGTCTTAAGGAAAATTATTTTTTTAAAAACCACCACACACGCGCGCGCATTAACATTTTAATGACATAAACCAAAACTGTTATATGTTGTATGATTAAACAAATATCAATTAAATTAAATACTACTACTACTACAGTATGGAATTTATATATCACTGACTCTTGTAAAGCATTCAAATCAATTACATGCACATAACCGTCCATGATTAAAATGAACAAATATCAAATTCATAAATACACACACAAAACGTGCAAGCACAGCATGCGTAGGCAGGGTGATAAAGATGGGGTGGATTTTGAAGAGTTCGGGCAGATTGTGAAGGGGAAGACCTTAGGTAGGAAATAAATGTGGTTTGAGGAAGGATTTGTATACTTACACATCGCACTTGTGTACTCCAACGTCATTCATAATACAAAAACAACCCATAAAAAAACAATATACACTAGCAAATGCACAGGCAAATTCTTAACAATCATAAAAAGTACAAACTATTTCTTTTAAAAACCATAATTAAAAACATTATTCTTCTCTAACAATTCTGAATGATTTGTGAAGAAAATTGCGGTGACTGTTGTACCTCAAAAAAAAATATCCCATGACTGATGCCTCCCGTCCACTGGTGTAGAAACTCTGAAGTATCCATCCTGCTTCCCTTCAGAGATGTCTTCACCCCCCTCTGCACACACAGAAACAGGCGTCAGAAACACACTTCTATCAAACACACACACCAGTACACATCAGAAACATACAAACGTCAAACATACTGAAGGAAGTGTATCTAATATCACTGACAGTGAACAGACGTTAAACAGAAGAAGCAAGTGTATATCCAAACCAGGATTTCAGCAATCATACATAAACAAGAAGACATCAGAAACACCTTTATTTTACCAATATCCTCCTTGTAGACCATGGGGGCACCACTGAAGATCACAAACATACACACATCAAATACAGAAATAAGTATACTCCAGAATAAAGCATTCATTAATTACACTAAACCAAGTATACACCAGGAACTGACATTCTCCAAACACAGAAAAGAATACACTAAACAAAACCACACACAAAGGATCAGTAACTTACATGCCAACTTCAATTCCTTGTGTCCAGTCTCCAATGCCTATTTTTCCGTCTTCGACTCTCGTGCAGTGCAACGTCTGTCAAGAAACACACACATGATCAGCTCTTTGTTTTTATGCTCCAAATACAGTTGCATTCATTCACAACAACCTGGCACAAATCAAATAATGTGTATTACATGCCAAAGTTTATATGAATATTCTTACGTATGTGCAAAAATGGATTGCAACTCAATGTCATGTCAAGTAGATGAAAAATGAAACAAGATAACTGAGGGAAAGTGTTTCAAACTTGTTAAATATATTGCGCACACATTAAATCCTGTTCCACTTTTTGTAAGAGTAGGCCCCTGAGTGCCGGTGGGAACAAATGACAAAATTTATAAAACTGTACACACACAGGGATTTGATGTAAAAAAAAAAAAAAAAGTACATAAGCGCTTAATCCATTATCCTCGATGTAAAAGAATAAATGACTTGACTTACTTGACTTATGCCTGTGAATTCCCTGGGGAACAATGGGCTGCAACAACACTCCTCCAACAGACTCCGTTCTGGGAGATCCTCTTCAGCTTGGCCCATGTCATTCCGGCTGCCTTCGTCTCTGCTGCTATGCTTAAAAGAATAAATAAACAAATAAAATTAAATAAACACACCAAATCACCATACACATGGCGGGGGGGGGGGAGGATAACCTAGTGGTCAGAACATTGTGCTCGTTATCTGACAACCCGGGTTTGAATCCCGTTCAAGGGCATATTTTCCCCAGGAGTTTACATCAGTGCAGACTCCACTCCCCCCAAAAGTCTTTCAAATGAGATTATAAACTGAGGCCCAGTGTGCGAATGCATGCAGAACATCTTGTGCACACATTCAAACCTGTTTTGCTTTTTGAAAGAGTAGGTCATTGTGTGCCAGGGGGGTTGGATGACAAAATTTACAAAACCACATACACACAGTGACTGGGTGTAAAAAAGCACACAAGTTCTTATTCTATTATCCATGATAAAAAAAGAATTAATTTTAAAAAAATTTAACACACAACACACACATTCACTCACAACCATTCAAGGGGATTTTTCCTCTGGAGTTATCAGTGAAGTCTTCACTCTCCCCTTAAGTCCTTCAGATGAGACTATAAGGCCCCATGAGTGAATGCACATAGAACATCTTGCGCACACATTAAATCCTGTTCCACTTTTTGTAAGAGTAGGCCCCTGAGTGCCGGTGGGAACAAATAACAAAATTTATAAAACTGTACACACACAGGGATTTGATGTAAAAACAGTACATGAGCGTTTAATCCATTATCCTCGATGTAAAAAAATAAATGACTTGACTTACTTGACTTATGCCTATGAATTCCCCTGGGGAACAATGGGCTGCAACAACACCCCTCCAACAGACTCTGTTCTGGGAGATCCTCTTCAGCTCGGCCCACGTCATTCCAGCTGCCTTCGTCTCTGCTGCTATGCTGAAAAGAATAAATTAGCAAATAAAATTAAATACACACATACGCACACATACCCACACCAACCAATACACACGCATGCACACTCACTCACATACATGCACACTCTCACACATACGAACTCACATGCGAGCACACCCACACACTCACTCACTCACACACACCGAGTGTGATTTCTGTTCAAGGGGCTTTTTCCCCTGGAGTTAACATCAGTGCTGACTCCACTCCCCCCCCAAAGTCCTTTCGATGTGACTATAAACCGAGGCACTGTGTGCGAAAGCATGCAGAACATCTTGCGACACGTTAAATCCTCTTCTGCTTTTCATAAGAGAAGGCCATTGTGTGCCAGTGGGAACAGATGACCAGTGGGAACATATGACAAGATTTACAAAACTGCATACACATGGGGACTGGATGTAAAAAAGCACACGAGTGCTTATTCCATTATCCTCGTTATAAAAGAATAAAGAAAGAAAAATAACACACACACACTCACACTATACCACACCACACACACACACCACACAATAACAAACCACACAACACAAGACTATAAACTGAGGCCCTGTGTACAAACACATGCAAAACATCTTGGGCACACATTAAATCCTGTTCCGCTTTTCGTAAGAGTTAGGCCATTGTGTGCCGGTGGGAACAGGTGACAAGATTTACAATAACAGCATACACACGGGGACAGGATGTAAAAGACACATGAGTGCTTATTCCATTATCCTTGATATAAAAGAATAAAATAAAATTAAAAAAACAAAACTCACCCCAGCCAACTTCTCCTTCAGCAGGAGCACACCAGCCGTGTGGTCAGTCTCCTGCTGACTGACTGACAATCCCTGAGGCCTGGGGTTGTCTCCCCTGACCTACATCTCCATTCCTGGCATTCCTTCT
>CM060347.1:30954561-30971205 GCA_030674155.1 Stramonita haemastoma | reverse complement strand
GAAATTTCCCCTTTTCTAACACTTATTTTTCTCCCTTTTCTTTTGCCTAGTTTCTCCCCACCCAGCCCATTCTCTTGCTTTTTTTCAAGCAAATTTTAAATTTCATCTGAGTAAATTCTTAGTGAGCTGCCCTAAAGTTGGATTGTATTGATGGAGGCCAGACTTAGAGTGGAATAAGTGCAGGAGTCTAGACATGCAATTCAGTGTGTGTAGATGTCCATTATATGATGTATTTAGACGTGTTATTCAGTGTGTGGAGGTGTACATTACATAATGTATTAAGACTGTTATTCAGTGCGTGTAGGAGTACATTATATAACGTATTTAGACGTGTTATTCAGTGTGTGTAGGTGTACATTAAAAGGTAAAAGGTAAAGGTGTCCCACAACCTGCGTGGTCGTAGGGGAGCAAGGCATCAGAGACCTCAGCTTCTCTAGGGGCCAGCATGTTGAGGGCGGCGCCCATCTCCTCTCCCTTGCTGTTTTACCTTCCCTGACCCTAAAGAGCGCAGGTACCCATTTACAGCTGCGGGAACTGTACTGTAGCCAAGGCGCTCAAACGGTCACCCATCCAATTGGCAACCATGCTCGATGCTGCTTAGTTCAATTCCTGTTTGAGGAATTTTTCTCCTGGAGTTTACATCGGTGCTGACTCCACTCCCCCTAAAAGTCCTTTGGATAAGACTATAAACCTAGGCTCCATGTGTGAACGCACGCAGAACATCTTGCGCACACGTTAAATCCTGTTCCGTTTTTCGTAAGAGAAGGCCATGGTGTGCCGGTGGGAACAGATGACAGTTGCCAAACTGCATACACACAGGGACTGGATGTAAAAAAGCACAAGGGTGCTTATTCCATTATCATTGATATAGAAGAATAAATAAATAAATAATTGATAAATTAACCTTGCTGGGGGAAAGCCAGTACTCTGACCACTGGAGCTATACGTTCTCAAAGTGTCATTGTAGAATGTGTTCATTGTAGGTATACATTATATAATGTATTTAGACGTGTTATTCAGCGTGTATACGTGTACATAATATAATGTATTTTGACATGTAATTCAGTGTGTGTAGGTGTACATTATATAATGTATTTAGACATGCAATTCAGTGTGTATAGCTGTACATTATATAATGTATTTAGACATGCAATTCAGTGTGTATAGCTGTACATTATATAATGTATTTAGACATGCAATTCAGTTGTAAGTGTACACTGTATAATGTATTTAGACATGCAATTCAGTGTGTATAGCTGTACATTATATAATGTATTTAGACATGCAATTCAGTTGTAAGTGTACACTGTATAATGTATTTAGACATGCAATTCAGTGTGTATAGCTGTACATTATATAATGTATTTAGACATGCAATTCAGTTGTAAGTGTATGTAAGTGTACATTATGAATGTATTTAGACATGCAATTCAGTGTGTATATGTGTCCAATTTATAATGTATTTAGACGCGTTATTCAGTGTGTATAGGTGTCCATTAAATAATGTAATTAGATATGCAATTCAGTGTGTGTAAGTGTACATTATAAAATGTATTTAGAGGCGTTATTCAGTGTGTATAGGTGTCCATTATATAATGTATTTAGACATGCAATTCAGTGTGTGTAAGTGTTCATTATAAAATGTATTTAGAGGCGTTATTCAGTGTGTATAGGTGTCCATTATATAATGTATTTAGACTTGTTATTCAGTGTGTGTAGGTGTTCATTGTAGAATGCGTTCATATATATGTGTTGTTCTGCATGTGCATGTGTCCATTGTACAATGTGTTCATTGTAGAATGCGTTCAGATGTGTCGTTCTGCATGTGTAAGTATGGTTGTATAATGTGTTCATTGTAGAATGCGTTCAGACATGTTGTTCAGCATGTGTAGGTGCCCATACTAGAATGTGTTGTTATAAAAATGTGTTCAGATGCTATTGTATATGTTGTTCCACATGTGTAGGCCTCCACTACAAAATGTGCTGTTATAGAATATGTTGAGATGTGTTGTTACACGTTTGTATGTGCCCATTTAAGAATATGTTCATAACAAAATGTGTTCAGACCAGTTGTACAATTTAGAATATGTTCAGACTAGTTTCAGTGTGTAGGCACCTGTTGTAGAATGTCTGCATTTTATAAGCCCGTTATCCAACAGATGTACAGTGCATATACATCAGAAGTCTTTCTTTTCTAGATGTCTGTTATCAGAAGTTCCTTTATCAGACGTTTTATTTTCCCAATTGTGTCATATATATATATATATATATATATATATATATATATATATATATATATATTTTTTTTTTTTTTTTTTTTTTTTTTTTTTTTTATTCAAACGCTTGTGTTGTGTTTTTTTCGTTACTTGTTTTACTTTTGTTTTAGTTACAAATTAGATGGGGGTGTATTTTCAGTGAATTTAGTTCTACATTCAGAAGTTGACATTAGAATACCTGTATTTTAATCAAGTACATTCTGCATCTGGGAACATGTACATACTTTAGCTGGCCCTATTTCAGATGTCTGTTGATACATTTCAGGTATCTGTATTTGGATGCCCGTTTTTCAAACCATCAACGATGTATTTTAGGACCATTATATCTCTGTATTCAGATGCATCTTTCTCAATATGTACCTGTATTTTAGACATCTTCGTCCAGTTGTTTTAACACATGTATTCATTTATACATCTGAATTTGGAAGTGTGCTTGGAATACAACTATAGATGCATCTGACATGTCTGTAGAGGTGTTTTTTGTCTGTATTCCATATGCTTTAGGCTATAGAAGTATTTGGGCATTTTGTATTAGCAACAAATTTCAAATATCTGTACTTCAGCTGTCTGTACCTCAATGTAGACGTCTATATGATAAATCTTAAATGCATTTTAGGGTTTGCATTTTTGATAATTTAGATAATTATCTGTATCTGTACATCTTAGATGCATTTTAGCGTTTGTACTTTTGATAATTTAGATAATTATCTGTTTCTTTGTATGTTTGATAATTTAGATAGTTATCTGTATCTCCACATCTTAGATGCATTTTAGGGTTTGTATTTTAGATAATTATCTGAACCTCAGGGGCGGGATGGCTCAGTGGTCAGAGCTATCACTTTCCCCCAGTCAAGTTAAGCAGCGTAGATGGTGGTTACCAATTGGATGGGCGACCATTTGGGCACCTTGGCTTCAGTACAGTCCCCCAGCTGTAAATGGGTACCTGCCTGCTTTAGGGTCAGAGGAGGTAAAGCAGGGAGGGAGAGGAGATTGGCACAGCCCTCAATGTGTTGGCCCCTAGAGAAGCCGGTCTCTGATGCCTCACGCCCCAAGGTTATGGCGCACCTTTACCTCAAAGTTGTCAAGTGTAGGTGTATTCCTAATGCATCTGGCATGCATTCCATTTGTCCACATATCCAATCCCTGAAATCACATGTCTGTGTCTCTATATATTCCTGATTAATGTCCTTTGAGCTCCAACGTTAACCAAAGTCAAGGTTTTTGCATCTACTACCTTTCCCCTCAGTTTAGGAGTCAGGACCTTAGTGATGGCGTTCACATATGCATCCATTTTATGAATTTTGTCATCTGTTCCTCCTAGCACAAAATGTCCTACTCGTCCAGAGGGCAGAATAGGTTTTTAGTATGCACCCAAGCTGTTCCCCATGCATTAGCACCCAGGACTTCAACTATAGTCTCATCCAAAGGATTTTGACATTGTTTTTCTTATGGAAGCAGAAATAGTAAGGCTAGGAATAAAACCCGACATTTTGATAGTCAGGTGAACATCTTTAGTTGTACTGTCTCCTTCCTTCTTTTGGGATGAATTGCATGTCTACATTTAGATGGTGAAATATTTGTATTGTTTACTCTGAAGAATCCCTTCAGGTGAGTATATTAGTGGTAGTTCATACAAGTCTGAAATATATGTATGTCACTTTAAAAGTCGATGTATTTTAAGCCCAATCTTCTGGTAAAGTAAAGGTAGGTAAAGATGTCCCATGACTTATGTAGTTGTTGGGGAGCAAGATGTCAAACTTCTCCAGGGCCCAGCATATAGAGGGCAGAGCTCATCTCTCCCTCACTGCATTACCTATTCTGACCCCGATGAGGGCAGGTACCCATTTATAACTGGGTGAACTGGGGGACTGTGCTGAAGCCATAGCATGCAAACGGTCACCCATTCATTTGCCAACACTGTGTAACGAACCTTATTAGTGGAAAGCGACTGCTCCGACCACAGAGCTTTCCAGTTTCTTATGGCTCCAATCCAGTCCCTAAGCTGTCAATGGGTATCCACCCTCTTTAGGAGCAAGGGAGAGGAGATGGGCACCACCCTTAATATGCTGGCCCCTGGAAGAGCTGAAGTCTCCAACACCTCACTGGTTTATGACATGGGATACCTTTACCAACCTAACCCTAACCATTTCCATACGTTTTTTTTAATCCTTTGAACGAGACCGTAAATTGAAGCCATATGTGCAAACACACACAAATTATTTTGGCCATTTGCATTTCGAAGGGTAGGCCATTTTCTGCCCTTTCAGAGCAGGTAAAATTGTATGCACACAGGTGCCATGTTTAGACACCATCCCTGAAGTTGAATTGCACCTACCTTAATCGGGAGAGGGGGGAGGGGGGGGGGTTCAAGTACAGCAAAATCTTGCCATTGGCAAACCTTTGAGCCTTAAGCTAAGCACATTTTAAAAAGAAAAATAAATGAAAGTGAAATCATTACTTCTAGATGCCTCATCTTGTGTAGTAGTTACCCACAATATAGACATCTGTAATACAATTTAAAAGCCCAGTAAATTATCAGAATTTTTTTTTTTTTTTTTTTTGGGGGGGGGGTTGGCAACATTAATAATAACTAGAATTCCTAAGATTCTATGCAAATTGTAGCCTACTTATTTCTGATGTCTGTACTCAAATGTACAAGTCTTATGTCAGTAATTTATATCATTTCATTTTATTTTTTTACTACTTTGTTACAACAGATTTCTCTGCGCAGGATGGTGTCCAAACACACCTATGTGTGCATGCTGTTTAAAAAAAATTTTATATTAATTTTGTCATTCGCTCCTACCGGCACACGATGGCCTACTCTTCCGAAAGGCAGAACAGGGTTGACAGTCTTGTTCGAATATACATCTAGCATATATTTGAAATTGGTATTCAAAAGTAGGCCTACATTTCTGACATTGGTATACTACTACATCTATTTGAAGTCAGTATTCAAAAGCTCGTTATCAATGTGCACTTTATCTGTTGGGGGTTTGTCCCCCCACATTTTTTTTAAAGGTCTTTAATAGTATTATACACATCTTTAAATGTTCTCTTTCAAATGCTTGTTAGTTTTTTATATATTCACTCTGCTTTCTTATGTCTTTGCTTTTTATTAATATTCAGTTATCTTTAGTGTCTGATTTACTTTATGTAAAAACTTCCATTGAACGGGTCTTGTTAAATGTCCACATTCAGATGCTTATTTTTCTGGGACCAAATTCAGATTAAAAAAAAACAAATACTCCAATTTCATTGGTTATGTCTTTTCTTTTCATTCATATTTTGTCATCTGAATTTGATTTACCTAACGGAGAAACTTTTCTTCAAGAGATCTTGTTAACGTGCGAGTATTTTTACTTTGGATATGTGATATTTTATGTCTGTATTTATGCCAGTATTTACATGTGGGTAATGATTACTGGGGTCTTTTTGTGTTTTAAATTTCTGTGTTTAGATGCATTTGTGTTGCTCCACCACAAAACGAGTCACTAAGCACCTGAACCATTTTTCTGCTTGGAGCCATGTAAGGCATTTGGGGTCAGGTTGTCGATTTTGATTCATAAAACTATCTTTTATTCTACACTGTACTGAAATATCAAGGCACAAATTTGTTTCCTTTTAAACGTATTTAGAAAATACTCAAGCCCTCATTCTGACCACGTACTACAATGCTAAACTGGTCCATTTCTTACTTTGTCATTTCCTGCAGTTTATCATTTCAATTTGTAATAAATTTTCATAGAATCATCTGATTTTCAATCAGTTTTTTGTTTTGGATAGCCTCTTTATCGCAGATTAATAACATGTCAGTAACTAAAAATTGACCTCGGGTGCAATGCGACTCATTAGGTGTTGGGGCATCACATTTTTACATTATATATGATCAAAGAATTTTGGATATTTGTACACCCTATTATATGTTTATACTAATGAATTTTTTTCATCTATATGTATGAATCTTAGATATCTGTATTCTAGAAGCCTGTATTCAGATGTCTGTAATCAGAAGCCTCTACTTTTGAAGCTTATACTCAAATTTTTCATTCTTTCTTTCTTTCTTTCATTTCATGGATAATGGAATGAGCACTCATGTACATTTTACATCAGTCCAAATTTCCTGTAGAGAAATTGCCCTGACTAAAGGTGGTGGGCAATTAATCACAAATATAACTCATCTTACAAAAAACAATAAATAAATAACCCACAAAACATACACTGCCACACCACTCTAGGGGCAGGGCAGGGCAAGGTAGCCTAGTGGTGAACTGAAGAGAACTGTGTTTGATGTGACTGCAGGTTACAGCCACCACTGAGAGCAGACAGACAGATGCCTGTTCCTAGGCATTTTCCTTCTGGAGTCAACTTCAGTGCAGACTCCGCTTGACTCCCCAAAATCTTTCTGACGAGACTATACACTAAAGTCTGCAGATCCTTTTGTGCCCACATTAAAACCTCTTCCTTCTTTTAGAAGAGTAGGCCACTATGTGCTGGTATGAAGCGTTGACAAATATATAAAACACGCACACAGGTATATTTTAACATCATCTCTGAAGTTGTAATGTGACTAACTCACTGGTGGACAAACGCTCAGACACAAAATCTCACCAATGGAGCTCTTAAGGATAGAAAAAAACAAGCCTAAAAACCCCCTTTCCAATTCTCCATCTTTGATATACAGACATCTGGATACAGGCAGCTGCAGAATAGCAGTAGAATGCAGATGGTATTGGTGTAACCCTCACTTCTGATTCTGATGTGGAAAACCTACATGTAGGACTTCCTGATTCTCTGTCTCACTTCCACACACACACACACACACACACACACACACACACACACACACACACACACACACAATCACCACACACACACACACACACACACACACACACACACACACACACACACACACACACACACACTCACTCAGGAACACAAAAACCCATGTCAACAAAATAACGCATGTCACACGTGTTTGCATGAACCCCCTGTACAGAAACTTATACACAGACGCTTATACAATGAGTACATCAAGTAAAAGTTGAGGGGGGGTGTGGTTGTGGTTAAAAAGCACATTTCTTTTATTTCAGCAGTGGGGGTGGGGGAAAGATGGCATAAACAACATTACAATACAGTGCACTGCACTACTATACAACACTACAGTACACTGCACTACTACACAACACTACAGTACACTGCACCAGTCCATAACACAACAGTACACTGCACTACACCAGTCCATCACAGGCGTTATGAGGGCACAATGTGAACATCAGTTCTTGTGGCTGATGGCTGCCAATGCCTGGGTCTCTTCCATCATGGACACCGCCTGCACACAGAATCATAAGTGACACACGTCAGTCACCGAACTATCCCAGCACTGAACTATCCCAGCACTGAACTATGCCACCACCAAACTATGCCACCACTGAACTATCCAACCACTGAAGTATTCCCACCACTGAACTATCACAGCACTGAAGTATTCCCACCACTGAACTATCACAGCACTGAACTATCAACACTGAACCATCACAGCACTGAACTATCCCACCACTGAACTATCACAGCACTGAACTATCCCACCACTGAACTATCACAGCACTGAACTATCAACACTGAACCATCACAGCACTGAACTATCCCACCACTGAACTATCCCACCACTGAACTATCACAGCACTGAACTATCAACACTGAACTATCACAGCACTGAACTATCACAGCACTAAACTAAACTATCCCACCACTGAACTATCACAGCACTGAAATATCCCACCACTGAACTAAACTATCCCACCACTGAACTAAACTATCCCACCACTGAACTAAACTATCCCACCACTGAACTAAACTATCCCACCACTGAACTAAACTATCCCACCACTGAACTAAACTATCCCATCACTGAACTATCACATGAGTAAACCATTTGGAGCAAGTAGGAATAGATGACAAGATCTTTAAAAAAAAAGTACGAAGTATTCCTTTTCAAAAACCAACATGAAAATGACTCTTCTCTGAAAATTCTGAATGATGTGTGACAGGGTTCATACAGACTTGGTGGAACAAAATTTAGGGCTTTTTAATCCAAATTCAGGGCCTATGTGCGGGTAACAAATGTATAAATAGTAACCTAAATACACCTTTCCTTACACACACACATACACACACACATGTGTATATATATATATATATATATATATATATTATATATATATATATATATATATATATATATATATATATATATATATACATGTATTAACTTCAGAGTCAAGTGAGCAAAGTCACCTTGTGTGAAACTGTATGGTGGATACTGACACAACTTCATATTATTCTAGAATAGAATGTCTTTCAATCATGGATACAACAAGAGACAAGGTGAGAGGCAGCAGAGTCCTAAAGAGGGGAGGGGGGGGGGAAGGATAACAATGTGTGTGTGTGTGTGTGTGTGTGTGTGTGTGTGTGTGTGTGTGTGTGACTGTTTTGATTTATTTGATAAGATTTATTCTTTTATATCGAGGATAATGGAATAAGCTGTGACCATGAGTGAGTGAGTGAGTGAGTGTGTATGTATGTGTGTGTGTGTGTGTGTGTGTGTGTGTGTGTGTGAGAGAGAGAGAGAGAGAGAGAGAGAGAGAGAGAGAGAGAGAGAGAGAGAGAGAGAGAGAGAGAGAGAGAGAGAGAGAGAAAAGAGAGAGAGAGAGAGATACTCTTATGAAGACTGAAGAAGATCATATGTCTGTCTCATTTTAAAATCAAGTTGAAACCCCCGTACAAAAGCAGATTAAAAATTCATCTGATTTTGGAGTGAACTCACCATGACAGTTTGCATGGCCAAAAAACAAGTTCTGTGTATGTGTGTACTTTCCGGCTGTCCGGTACAGCGGCAGAGTGGAGGCTGTGTTCCACGCGATGTAACTTTAGAACAGTCACTCTGCCATTTTAACGATCAACTGATTTCCCGAAGATGCGAAAGGGTTACTGTTCCATGATTTGCCAAGAAATTAGCGCTTCTATAACTTAAGTGCCGTGGTGTGTTCCAATTTCCGACACCACTTGCTAATGAAAGCTCAACTTTCACTATCGAGAGACGTAGCGCAAGTTTTAAACATTGCTCGGCAAAACGAACAACCAATTTTTCTGTTTGTGCATCTATATCGGCAACTGTACCTCTTCTAGCCCCATCATGGCCTGTTAGCATCCTTTTGCATTTATTCTGCGTCTTTCTTTGCTTGTAAGTGTGTCAGTTCGATCTGTTTTTCCTCGAAAGTCTACACTACTTTCCACCATTTTGTTTTGAAAGAGATGCTGGGCGCATGCGCTATAAGGGGAGACAACTGAACGATAGGACCTAGCAGACGACGTAATGCGAGATGAATGGCATCACTTTACGATAGAAGACTATATTTTTTATTTTCAGATTTTTTTTGGACAAAAATTGGATTTTTATTAATTAAACTGTATTTTCTTATTTTACAACTTTTTCCGGAACAAATACGGAAGGTGCACAGGTCTGCACAAGGTTGCACACCACCCTTTGTGAAGCAAAGCGATCACATTTCCAAGGGAGGCAATTACTATTACCTCCCTTTATGTAATAGGTGGCCCGACGCGAGTAGCAGACGACAAGCATTCTATCAGCGATAATACGATTTTCGGACACGCTTCTTGCATTTATTTCTCCAAAGTTTTATTTTGAATATATTTTTTTTAATTTTTAAAATAAAATCTCACACATGACTTCCATTTTTAGGGCTTTTTAGGACCTCCAGGGCAATATGTCTCATTTTTAGGGCTTTTTAGGGGCCCTATTTTGGCTTTCCCAAAATTAGGGCTTTATAGGGACTTGTGCGAACCCTGCAGCACTGAACTATCAACACTGAACTATCACAGCACTGAACTATTACAGCACTGAACTAAACTATCCCACCACTGAACTAAACTATCCCACCACTGAACTATCACATGAGTAAACCATTTAGAGCAAGTAGGAAGAGAACGACAAGATCTTAAAAAGAAAAGAAAAAAAGTACAAAGTATTCCTTTTCAAAAACCAACATGAAAATGACTCTTCTCTAAAAATTGTGACTGATGTGTGAGGAGAATCACAGTGAGTTTTGTTACCTTGGTGAGAAATGTCCACACTCCTCGCTTCCAATCCGGTGGTGCAGCAACTCTGGAACCTCCATCAGGATTCCCCTTAGGGATGTGTTCACCCCCACTCTGCACACACAGATACAGATGTCAGAAACATTCATACATCAAACACAGAAACAAGCCTACATCAGAAACACACATACATCAGACACAGAAACAAGCCTACATCAGAAACACACATACATCCAACACAGAAACAAGCCTACATCACAAACACACATACATCAGACACAGAAACAAGCCTACATCACAAACACACATACATCAGACACAGAAACAAGCCTACATCAGAAACACATACATCAAACACAGAAACAAGCCTACATCAGAACATACATATACAAAAACACACATCCCAAATATACTTGCATTAGAAATAGGCACTCATAAAGTACATCAAAAACAACAAGAGAACACAAACACCTTCACTTCACCTATCTTGTCCTTGTAGACCATGGGGGCACCCCTGAAGATCACAAACATACACGCATCAAATACATAAACAAGTGTACATCAGAAACATGCATTCATTAAAAACACCAAAGCAACTACACATCAGGAACCAGTATTCTTCAAAACACACAAAACAAGTGTACACCAAAAATGTTCACAAACAAACGAATCGTAACTTACATGCCAACTTCAATTCCTTGTGTCCAGCCTCCTATGCCTATTTCTCTGTCTCCAACCTTCTTGCAGTGCAAAGCCTGTCAACAAACACACACATGATCAGCTCTTGGTTTTTATGCTCCAAACACAATTTCATTCATTCACAACAACCTGGCACAAATCATATCATGTGTACAACATGCCAAAGTCTATACGGGTATTCTTACATATGCGCAAAATTAAGTTTGAACTCAGCATCATGTTAAAAAGATGAAAAATAAAAAGGATAACTGAGTGAAAGTGTTTAAAGCTTGTTAAAATATTAGAAACAACAAAGAAAAACAATCAACCAGGGATCAGTGTATCAGGGCAATACAACCAGACCACATTACGGCAAAACAGCTGTGACAATGTCTGCATCATCAAAGAAGAGCACAACAAACACCACACAACAGGCAATGGAATGAACACACATGTGCACATGTTCGCGCACCCACACGCACACACATACATGCGCATGCATACTCAAACACAGCACTCACAGGCAGGGTGGTGAAGACAGAGGTGGTTTTAGAAGAGTAGAGGCAGATTATGAGGGGGAAGACCTTCGGTAGGAAATAAATGTGGTTTGAGAAAGGATTTGCATACTTACACTTTAACACTTGTGTACACAAACACAGTCATGTAAATACAAAAACAAGCCATAAAAAAATACACTAGCGAATGCACATGCAAATTCTTAACAATCATAAAAAGTACAAACTATTTCTTTTAAAAACCATGATAAAAAAATCATTCTCTAACAATTCTGAATGATTTGTGAAGAAAATTGCGGTGACTTGTGTACCTTGAAAAAAATATCCATGACTGATGCCTCCTGTCCACTGGTGTAGAAACTGAAACATCCATCCTGCTTCTCTTCAAATGTCTTCACCCCCCCTCTGCACACACAGAAACAGGCATCAGAAACACACTTCTATCAAACACACACACCAGTACACATCAGAAAATTACAAACATCAAACACACAGAAGCAAGTATATCTAATATCACTGAGATTCAACAGATGTTAAATTGAAGAAGCAAGTGTATATCAAAAACAAGATTTCAGCAATCATACATAAACAAGACATCAAAAACACCTTTATTTCACCTATTTCCTTGTAGACCATGGGGGCACCACTGAAGATCACAAACATACACACATCAAATACAGAAAGGAGCGTACAACGTTCCATGTTTATGACAGTATTCTAAGATGTGTGTAAAAATGAGTTGCAGCTCAAGATCATGTCAAACAAATGCAAAAAAAATAAAAGATAACTGTGTGTAAATGTTTAAAGAAAGTGAAAATATTAGGAGAATGAAACAAACAAGGGGTGGACAGATAATTGCAATACAAGGCAACACAAATACAAGAGAAGAAATAATTCCCGCAAAATATTTCATGTATACTACTAAAGTCAAATTTAACTACTTTATTATCTCAAATGCAGAGAAATTCAGGCAGTCCACGAGCCAGCCACACATAAAAACAGTAAACATCTAAACATAATATCGCAGATATCTATATACACAACACAGGTTCCGAACATCAGCACGCAACCATCACAATAAAAAGAGCACCTACAAATCAGCAATACCTTAGCCAGTTATAAACTCACCCAAGTCAGTTTACAAACTCTTCTGAGCGCGCTAGCATGCCAACGCATGCACACACTCCCATATGGCTTGCACGCATGCCAACTCAAACATACACACACTGGAAACATTTGCAGACATGCCCACGCATTTTTATGTAATAAACCAAATTGTTCTAACGTATTATATGATAAGACAAATATAGTACCGTTTTCTATCAATATATTCAAAATGGTCTTAAGGAAAAACATTTTTTTAAAAAAACACCACACATGCACACGCGCTAACATTTTTATGACACAAAGCAAAACTGTTATATGTTGTAAGAGGAAACAAATATCAATGAAATTAAATACTACGACTACTACAGTATGGAATTTACATAGCGCTGACTCTTGTAAAGCAACTGATCAAAGCCTTTACACTCCAATCATTTGCATGCACATAACTGTCCATGATTAAAAAGAACAAGTACCAAATTCATAAATACACACAAAATGTGCAAGGACAGCATGCATAGACAGGGTGATAAAGATGGGGTGGATTTTGAAGAGTATGGGCAGATTGTGAGGGGGAAGACCTTAGGCAGGAAATAAATGTGATTTGAGGAAGGATTTGTATACTTACAACACTTGTATACACAAACACACTCATGTAATTACAAAAACAAGCCACAAAAATATCATATACACTAGAAAATGCACAGGCAAATTCTTAACTTAATCATAAAAAGCACAAATTATTTCTTTTATAAAACCATAAAAAAACACTTTTCTCTAACAACTCGATGCTTTGTGAAGAAAATTGCGGTGAATTTTGTACCTTGAAAAAATATCCACGACTGATGCCTCCTGTCCACTGGTGTAGAAACTGAAACATCCATCCTGCTTCCCTTCAAAGATGTTTTCACCCCCCCTCTGCACACACAGAAACAGGCATCAGAAACACACTTCTGTTAAACACACACACCAGTACACATCACAAAGATACAAACGTCAAACATGCTGAAGCAAGTGTATCTAATATCACTGAGATTAACATATGTTAAATTGAAGAAGCAAGTGTATATCAAAACCAAGATTTCAGCAATCATACATAAACGAGAAGACATCAAAAGCACCTTTATTTCACCTATTTCCTTGTAGACCATGGGGGAACCACTGAAGATCACAAACATACACACATCAAATACAGAAGGAAGCGTACAACGTTCCATGTTTATGACAGTATTCTAAGATGTGTGTAAAAATGAGTTGCAGCTCAAGATCATGTCAAACAAATGCAAAAAAAATAAAAGATAACTGTGTGTAAATGTTTAACGAATGTGAAAATATTAGGACAATGAAACAAACAAGGGGTGGACAGATCAGGGAAATACAAGGCAACACAAATACAAACGAGGAAATAATTCCCGCAAAATATTTTATGTATACTACTAAAGTCAAATTTAACTACTTTATTATCTCAAATGCAGAGAAACTCAGGCAGTCCACAAGCCATACATAAAAACAGTAAACATCCAAACATAATATTACAGATATCTATATACACCACAACACAGGTTCCGAACATCAGCATGCAACCATCACAATAAAAATAGCACCCACAAATCAGCAATACCTCAGCCAGTTATAAACTTACCCATGAAAATTCTCAAACACTTCTGAGCGCACTAGTATGCCAAAGCATGCACACACTCCCATATGGCTCGCACGAACAACAACTCACACACACACTGGAAACATTTGAACACATGCACACATTTTTATGACATAAACCAAATTGTTACAACATATTATATAATAAACAAATATCAATTCAATTCAGAACTCTATTCTATTAAGATAAATATTACTACTACAGTATAGAATTTATATAGCGCTGACTCTTGTAAAGCAACTAATCAAAGCCCTTACATTCAAATCATTTACATGCACATAACCGTCCATGATTAAAAATGAACAAATACCAAATTCATAAATACACACACAAAATGTGCAAGCATAGCATGCATAGGCAGGGTAATAGAGATGGGGTGGTTTTTTGAAGGGTATGGGCAGATTGTGAGGGGGAAGACCTTAGGTAGGAAATAAATGTGGTTTGAGGAAGGATTTGTATACTTACACATAGCACTTATGTACACAAATACACTCATGTAAGTACAAAAAACAAGCCATAGAAATATAATATACACTAGCAAATGCACAGCCAAATTTTAAATTACTCATAAACGAGTACAAACTTCTTTTTTTTTTCAACCATTATTAAAAATATTTACTCTTCTCTAACAACTCTGAATGATTTGTGAAGAAAATCGCAGTGACTTTTGTACCTTCTTGAACAAAATATCCATGACTGATGCCTCCTGTCCACTGGTGGAGAAACTCTGAAACATCCATCCTGCTTCCCTTCAGAGATGTCTTCACCCCCACTCTGCACACACAGAAACAGGCATCAGAAACACTTGGCCAAATTTTTGTTTATGATATTGACGACGATGAGGAGTTTTAGAGGCTGGATTTGGTTGAATTAAACCATTCAGAGACGATGAGGTAAGGATTGTGGAATATTTTTGAAAAACTTTGGAAATATTTATCGTGATCCGACTGAATCGAGCGATGCCAGGTTTTGGCCGATGCACTTCTTGGCTACCCGGTGATTTCAACGTCATACGTTTTACTTTATTTTAATGCAACATGGCTTCGAAATAATTGTTGTTAAGTCATTTCTATATGCTGCTGAGTACTTTGCATCACACGAAATCAAGCGATTGTCGTGTTTTCGTCATAGAACGCCACCACTTTGCACGAAATGAGTGTTCACCGCCATGACGATCGCGATGGCGTCAATTGTTGCTGGACTTTTCCGAGTATTTGACGACCGATAAAGCCACGCAAGCTCTTTATCTTTTCAAAACTTATGTCAAGAGATAGTATTTATTGAACTATGACATTTTTGCACTGCACCAACATTGCATATCGTGTTAAATTCAATCTGGAGCTCCAACATCGCAACAGGTATCAGTAGTGCACATGTAGTTTTTAAACTTCATTTATTTTTTACATTATCATAAACACTACATGCTGCTATAAAATTTCGCACATTTACAAGTTTGTTACCTAAACTTTCCAGTGATTTACATTTTTACACACTTAGTTCAGTTTTACATATCAATATCCAGGGTTGTTTGACCCTACTGTACTTCAAAACAACAATGGCTGCTGTTAATTCAGCCAGCAGCAGTAGAACCGCTGCCGTTATATCAGCACAACTAGGGTTAAAAACCATCATAAAATTATATATACAGATTATAGCTAGCTAGATAGAGATGGATAAAATTACTCTTCTCTAACAACTTTTAATCATGTGTGAGGAGAATCGCAGTGACTTTTGTACCTTAGAAAAATATTGACGACTGATGCTTCCCGTCCATTAGTGTAGCAACTTCAGAACATCCATCCTGCCTCCCTTCAAATGTCTTCACCCCCCCCTCTGCACACACAGAAACAGGCATCAGAAACACACTTCTATCAAACACACACACCAGTACACATCACAAACATACAAATGTCAAACATGCTGAAGCAAGTGTATCTAATATCACTGAGAGTGAACCGACATTAAATTGAAGAAGCAAATGTATATCAAAACCAGGATTTCAGCAATCATACATAAACAAGAAGATCACAGAAACACCTTTTTTCACCTATCTCTTGTCAACAATGGCAGCAACCCTGAAGATCAGAAACAAATACACATCAAATACAGAAATAAGTGTACATCAGAAAAAAAAACACTCGTTAATTAAAGTCAACCAAGTACACATCAGGAACCCATGTTCTTCAAACACACAGAAAAATATACACTAAACAAAACCACACACAAAGGAAGTGTTACTTACAAGCCAACTTCAATTCCTTGTGTCCAGCCTCCTATGCCTATTTCTCCG
>CM060347.1:30952091-30954461 GCA_030674155.1 Stramonita haemastoma | reverse complement strand
CTGCAAGCATCCAGCAGGTTTCATCTGACACAGGACAGGACCAGGGAAACATGCTCTGCAAACATCCAGCAGGTTTCAACCGACACATGACAGGTCTAGGAAAACATGCTCTGAAGCATCCAGCAGGTTTCATCAGTTCCATCTGACACAGGACAGGACCAGGAGCCCATCTGTGGAAGCTGTCGCTGCCTGTAGAAGATTCCAACGGATTCCCCGCTCACTCCAACAGGGCAAGTCAAGTCCAGCTGCACCATCAACAGCACCCTCCTGTTTGTGCCATATATGCTGGACATTTCAACAATCCAGAAGCAGATGCTTGATGACAGAAGAGGGCAAAAACTACAACCTCCACAATGGAATGGAGGAACAAACCAGGAGAGGACGATATCCACAACCTGGTCAATAGGAATAACTACAACCTTAGGGCTTCATTTATGATAATGCTGCATGGTGATTCAAGACTCCAAACATCTGCCTCTTTGTATTACATTTGTTATGTTTCCTTTGTTGCACTGTTCATTTTATGTTGTTGATTGTTTGCTGTTGTTTTCTTTCATGACACCCTCACAGCTTCAACACATGATGTAGTTTCCTCATTTTTCTATCAAAAGTATGTCATGTTCAGCTGCAGCCTATTTTTCACTTTATCCATTCTGTGAGTTATTTTTATAAGCTGCCTTATGTTTGTTGCCCTCCTATTTCATGCATAGAATGAACACTGATGCCACTGACCAGGAAACAAGCTTTGGCACACAACAGCAGCAAGTGAAGGAAGGAAGGAAGCTGGTGACCACTTCTTCAATGCAGTGATCAGCATCTTAGTGACCATCAGACAGCTAGAGGGAATCCACAGAAACAACTACACCAAATGAGGGTAGATCCATACCACTGTCATCTGGCATATAGGTATTCATCACTTGACAGATCAAAATCAGTCGCTTGGCAGAAAGGTATTCATCACTTGACAGATGAAAATCAGTCGCTTGGCAGATCAGAATTCATCACTTGACAGATAAAAATCAGTCGCTTGGCATATACGAAATCATCACTTAACAGATTAAATTACTCGCTTGACATATACGAATTAATCACTTGACAGATTAAATCACTCGCTTGACATATACGAATTTATCACTTGACAGATTAAATCACTCGCTTGACATATACGAATTTATCACTTGACATCTCTCCTCAGTCAGTCGCTTGACATCTACGAATTCATCACTTGTCAAGACAAAAATCAGTAGCTAGGCAGATATGAATTCATCCCTTGACAGACGAAAATCAGTTGCTAGGCAGATATGAATTCATCCCTTGACAGATAAAAATCAGTCGCTAGGCAGATATCAGTCAGTCCCCCTGATGAGTTGGTGTGGCAGGAAACATGGCATCTGTCCACCTGCAGCAGTCACCACTGCCTTCATCACCACAGTATGACTGACACCACTGAGGCAGCTGCAGGAGAAGTGTCGTGAGCGGAGACGCCCCTTGTACATTGCCTTCATAGACCTGACCAATGCATTCAACCTGGTCAGCAGGTCAGGTCTGTTCACACTCTTGCAAAGAATCCGGTCTCCCCAAGCTCCTGAAGATCATCACGTCATTCCACAAGGGCATACAAGGCACTGTCCAGCACGATGGTTCTTCCTCGGACCCCTCTCTGATCAGAAGTGGAGTCAAGCAGGGCTGCGTCCTGGCACCGACACTCTTTGGCATCCTGTTCTCCCTGCTGCTGTGCTACGCTTTCAGTCAGTCTGAGGAGGGAGTGTACATTCAACCAGGACTGACGGCAGCCTGTTCAACCTCATGCGCCTCCGCGCAAAGACAAAGGTGCGAAAAGTTCTCATTGGTGAGATGCTGTTTGCTGACGATGCCGCCCTGACAGCACACACCCAGGCCGGCCTCCAGGAGCTCATTAATTGTCTTGCCCATGCCTGCAGAGAGTTTGGTCTCACGATCACCATCAAAAAGACCAACGTCCTCGGACAAGATGTCAGCCCCGCTCCCTGCATCTCCATTGGTGACTGCACACTAGATGTGGTGGAAGATTTCACCTACCTTGCCTCTACCATCTCCAGCAGCCTCAACCTTGACACTGAGCTGAACACTAGAATCGGCAAGGCCGCAACAGTTATGGCCCGCCTGTCAAAGAGAGTGTGGGGAAACTCCATGCTAACCATCAACACAAACATCAAAGTGTACGAAACCTGCGTGCTAAGCACTTTGTTGTATGGTAGCGAGAGCTGGACTCTATACTCCCGGCAGGAATGCAGGCTCAATACCTTTCATCTCCGCTGCCTTAGGAGGATTCTCGGCATTTCATGGCAGGACAACATCCCCAACAAAGAGGTCCTAGCATGGACAGGAACC
>CM060347.1:30909591-30937091 GCA_030674155.1 Stramonita haemastoma | reverse complement strand
CCTATGCTGATAACACAAAAAATTTTGACTTCAGTCGTCCTTGGCAAATCAAATGATATATATACTGTTAAAAACATGGAGACCTCTACCAAAAATCTCAAGTCCTGGATGACTTCTAATTAATTAAAACCCAGGGATAATAAAACTGGAAATCCTTTTTAGTGTAAACCATGATGTACTTCCAAGAACCATAAATAGTATTCATTTAGGTTGAAATTTCAAAGATCTGTATCCTTCACACCTTCAATAGAAATTCAGATATATATCACTTCCAGTAACATGTCTTCTGACTTCATCTCTGAACAATAATGTTTCAAATATCTGCCACTCTGCCTATACAGAAATCTGTCTCAGTGTCTGCTTAGTTTTATTCGTAGATCTATAGTCTTTTACCAGAGAATCAGCTAAAACCCTTGCTGAAGTGCTTTTGTTCTATCAAAACTAGACAACTGCAATTCACTTCTTAAAAACTGTCCACAGTATATCCTATGAAATCTACACAGGACGAAAAGTTGTTTTGTGTTTTTTTTAATACAGCTAGCTGTCAGAGCTGTTCTTAGAACAAAAAAAAACCCTTGCTAAGCCTTTCCTCCTGAAAAATGCTTCACTGGCTTCCTGTCCAGGCATGTATAAAATTGAAGATAGCTATACTGCTTTTCAACTTTTTTACAGACTTTTTCCCAGCCTATAATTATGCACAAACTTCTTTCAGCCTACAATTCTACAAGACACCTCCACTCTTCTTCTTCTGACTGTTTACTATTCATTCCAAAAGTCAGAACAATAATTGTTCACATGTGCACGTCAACAAGTGCTCATCACTCACACACACACACACACACACACACACACACACACACACACACACACACACAACACACACACACACACACACACACACACACAGCAGAAATCCCTCTTACTGACTATGGTATAGTTATTCTGAAGAAGGGAAGAGATTGTAAGCTTTTCAGGAGCTCTTTTAAAGCCTGAGACTGAATCAGAAAGAGATGTAAGATCATTTCACAGAGAGGATGCTGTGTGAGAGAAAGTACTTGAACCAGAGGATTTTAATTAAGATTATGACATAGCATGTGTAAGACTCTTGCATCAGAGGAAGATAGCAGACATGGAGAAAGTATCAACTGAAGAAGATAACAGACAGGAGAGATTACAGCTCATCCAGCCATGATAGACTGAACAACACTCAAAACGAAAAGTTCTTTGGATGAGATTTTAATTAAACCAAGGCTCCATGTTTTGAACACTGAGGGCATTGTGCACACACATTATAAACCTGTTCCGTCTTTCAGAAGAGTAGGCCATTTCATGCCGGTAGGAATGGATGATAATTCTTTTTTATAAAATGCCTGTGCATACGGGGGACAAAAGAGACTAGTGGTCTGAACATTGCACTCGCAATTCGACAACCTGAGCTTGATTCCCATTTGAGGGGGTTTTTCCCCTGGAGTTAACATCAGTGCTGACTCCACTCTCCCCAAAAGTCCTTCTGATGAGATTAGTATAAACTGAGGCCCTATGTGTGGACGCATGCAAAATATCTTGCGCACATGTTAAATCCTGTTTTGCTTTTCGGAAGAGTAGGCCATTGTGTGCCGGTGGGAACAGATTTACAAAACTGCATACACATGGGGACTGGATGTAAAAAAGCATGGGTGCTTATTCTATTATCCTCGGTATAAAAAAAATAAATAAAAATTTAAAAAAAAAACAAAAAAAAAAAACAAGTGTCAGGTTAAGACACCATCCCCAAATCAGAATCCGGATACATTAGTGGTGGGTAGAAAAAAGGTCGCATATATATACAAACCAAGTTCTAGCAGAGGAATGAAAAAAAAACAACAGATAAAGAAGCAGAAGCAATAGAATAAAACAAAAACAACCAACATATAGTAATAAAAATACTAAAAGAGTGAACAACAGTGTACATCACAAACATGAAACAATATCAATCAGAATATAAGATGAGCACTACAGGTACATGCATCACATCACAAAACATCAACCCTCCTGCATTTAATTACACTCCAGTCCTGAAACACTGGGGGTACTGGGGGACAGGACAGCCTGGTGGTTAGAGTGATGCCCATTGCGCTTGTTAATTGCTGACCGGGTTTGAATCTTGTTCAAGAGGATTTTCTTTCTGGAGTTAACATCAGTGCCAACTCCACTCTCTCCTAATTCTCTTTCGGACGAGACTATAAACCAAGATCCTGTGTGTGAATACATGTAGAACATCTTGCGCACATATTAAAACATGTTCCACTTTTTGGGAGAGTAGGCCATTGTGTGCTTGTGGGAATGAATGACAACATTTACAAAACTGCTTACACACGGGGACTTGATGTTAAAAAAACAAAAAACATGAGTGCTTGTTCATTATCTTTAAAATAAAAGGATTTAAAAAAAGAAAATGTATATATATAATATATAAAAACACTGACTCATGCATTTGGAACTTAAGTCCCATTTTTATATAAAACAACTAAAGCTGAAGAAGTCAAAGCCAGGAAAGCAGCCTAGGAGAGCCCTGTACCTCAGCAGCCTCTGAGAACCAGGCAGGCCCTCAGATATATATACCAAGCACAGGAGTTTTTGGGGGCCCTTTTGGATATTTCAAGAAATTAGAACATGACTGACAACAACATGTAAAAGCAGTGAAGGTAATGTGTTGAGGATAGTGGAATATCCTACAGCAAGACCTGCTAATCACTCAAAACTGTTCAGTCACAGAGAGAGAGGGAATAAAGTTCAATCTCCTGGCTTCTAATTTTCACTGTCACTTAAAACTGTCCACTAGACAACACTGGAAGCTGGAACACATCACCCCTCTCCATTGATGCTGAAGAGAAAGAACACTGATCCTAGACCAGAAGAATTGAACAGACATGAGGCAGTAGTACATGACAGCAGGGATGGAGGAAGTCACAAGGATGGATGGGCCAGAGATGCAACAGAAGAAAAGCAACAGAAGAAAAACACAGTGCTTGTAAAGGATGGGACAGATATGGGGGGTTTGCATTCCTTTGAGACAGAGCAAGACAGATTGTAACTGATGGTACTCATGTGCTAGCAAAATACTTCCAACTCGTCCATCTCAAAAGCGCTACAGGGTACCCAAAGTTAAACTTCTGCAATATAAAAATAGTTTTATTCCCACCTAAATTCTGCTGTGTAATAAGTGCATGACAATAAATCTGAACTGACCCAAAGCAAGCAAGTGAGCAAGAGAGAAAAAGAGAGGGTGGGGGAGAGAGAGGGAGGGAGGGGGGGAGGGAGGGAGGGAGGGAGGGAGGAGAGAGAGAGAGAGAGAGAGAGAGAGAGAGAGAGAGAGAGGAGAGAGAGAGAGAGATAGAGAGAGAGAGAGCAAGTGGTGAAGGAAGGGATGGGGGAGGGGGTAGGCAAGGGAGATTCAGAGCTCAGGCAGACAAGGGATGGGAAATTTTGAAGCATAAAAAAGGCTACCTTTTATCATTTTAAACTGTGTTCACTATTTTAATGGACAAACTAATTTCATTGATATTTGTTTAATCATACATCTTATGACAGTTTAATTTATGTGCGCGTGTGCACGGCATTCGTCCATGCATGCGTGTTTGTGCGTGTGTGCATGCGTGAGCTGATGTTGGTTTCTAAAAAAATTTTAAGACTGTGTTCAATATCTTAATAGAATAAAGTACCAATTTAATTGATATTTGTCTTATACAATGTGCTATAACAATTTCGTTTATATCATATAAAATGCGAGCGAATGTTTCCAAAGATGTTGTGTGTGGTTGGGTGGATGGGTGCAAGCCATGTGTAGCGAGTGTTGGTGAGTGGGCATACTGGTGTGTACACGAGTTTATGACTGGCTAAGGTATTGCTGATTTGTGTGTGCTCTTTATATTGTGATGGGTGTGTGCTGATGTTCAGAACCTGTGTTGTACAATATATCCGTGATATTTTTACATCTTTACTGTTTTCCTGTATGTCATGTAACCGCCTGAACTTCTTGGTCTTTGAGATAATAAAGTATTTGCATTGGAAACTGTGCTAAGCATAGAAACCCTTTTCCATCTTCTTCTTCATTGTCAAATGCTCAGACAGCAGCCACTCCTGTCTGTCCTAAATATTCATGAATGAAAATGTGTTACGCTGCCATTATGTGCCTGGCAAGTCAGGCCTAGCACATCCAACTTTGACAAGCAAGAGAATGGTTATCTTTAAGTCTTTTTGGAAAAAAAGGCTGGAGAATGGACCAAGAAGGCAGAAAATAGACAGGAAGAAAAGGAAGAATGCTGAAACAGAGAAGGATAGAAAAGTGAGAATTCCTAGCACAAAATTTCCAAACAGTGGAGATGCTATTTATATCGACAGCTATCCGGCATCCCCATAAGGAACCACCTGCTCAGTAAAAGAAAAAAATTAATAAATAATAAAAAGATACCCTTTAACCCTAGCAGCCCAGTTCCTGGAACATTCCAGGATGACCTTTCACAGCACCACAGCAGATCCCGGAATATTCCGGGATGACGTAAGTGGTCATAAATGAAGGCTCACTTTTGTTTTCAAAGGTCACCCAATGAATGTTAAGGCAAGTGTAGGTACACAAAAAGGGTTGAAGTCGTTCAAAACACGCAAGCACTAAAAATTTTCATTTGTTTACAGGGTAATTTTTCATTTTTTCAGACTCGTCGCAATCTTTGAACAAAAATGGCAGCACAGCATTTGCGCCAGAATCTCTTGAAGTGTTTTGCGATTTTTCTATTTGTACAATACTGATGGCGAAAGGAGTTTTATAAGCTCGATTTGGTTGAATCAAACAGTGACAGAAATTATGAGGTAAGGATTGTGGAATATTTTTGAAAACTTCAGAAAAATTTATCGCAATCCGACCAAATGCAGTGGTGCTAGTTTTGCCAGGATGCAGTTCTTCACTACTCGGCGATTTTGATGTCATACATTGTTTTACTTTATTTTGACGCAAACAGGCTTCGAAAAAACTGTTGTCAAGTCAAACTGATATATGTCGAGTATTTTGCATCACACAAAATCAAGCAATCACTGTAGTTTCATCATGTCAAGCCGCCACTTTACACGAAGTGAGTGTTCACCACCATGACGACTGCAATGGCGTCAATCATTTCACTGGACTTTTTTCCAAGTATTTGACAACCGATAAAGCAACACAAGCTCCTTAATTTATCAAAACTAATGTCAAGAGGTAGTATTTACTTAACCATGACGATCGCAATGGCGTCGATCATTTCACTGGACTTTTCCAAGTATTTGACGACTGATAAAGCTACACAAGCTCTTTATTTTAAAAAAAAAAAATGTCAAAAGTATTTTCCGAATCATGACATATTTGTACCGCAACAACATTGCATATCATGTTAAAATCAATCTGGGACTCTGACATCGCGACAGTGATAATTTGTGCTCACACAATATTCTTTCACTTATTCATTTTTTACATTATCATAAACACTACCTGCTGCTATAAAATTCCACTCATTTAAAAGCTTGTAGTCTAAGCTTCCAGATATTTACAACTTTACACACTTAGTTCAGTTTTACATATCAATATCAAGGGTTGTTTGACCCCAGCCTGCTTCAAAACATCACTGGTAGATGTTAATTCCACCAGCAGCACAGAGAACCGCTGCCGTTAATTCAGCGCTACCAGACACTCTGACATCTTTCGTGCCAACTTACCTGTCATTCTCCCTGCCTTTCTCTTCTCCTCTTATGCACCACTCCTCCATGCTCTCTGTTGCTCACCCAGTCTAGGGCTCCTTCTTCCCAGTGTCTCTGTGCTGATCCTATAAAACAGACAACAACAAAAATCATTATTCTGACACATCAGTCTACTGGCTGAGTGACTTTTCCATTAACCTCCTTAAGCGTTGTTGAAGCACTGCACTGAGTTATTTCAGCACAATTAATCCCTTTCCATGTCACAGTCTGTTAGCCATCCAGAAACAATCCAAAGAGGCAAACATGTCAAGCTAATATTTTTTTTCTAAGGGAGAGGAGAGTAACATGTCTCTCACTAACACACACACACACACACACACACACACACACACGATTTTTCTCCTGGAGTTAACATCAGTGCCAACTCCACTCTCCCAAAAGTCCTTCGGATGAGAATATAAGCCGAGGCCCCGTGTGTGAGCACACGCAGAATATCTTTTGCACATGTTAAATCCTGTTCCGCTTTTCATAAGAGTAGGCCATTGTGAGCCGGTGAGAACAGATGACATTTATAAAACTACATACAACAGGGGGACTGGATGTAAAAAAGCACAAGAGTGCTTATCCCATTATCCTCAATATAAAAGAATAATGATAATAATGATAATAATGATAATAATAATAATAATAATAATAATAATAATAATAATAATAATAATGTAAAATCCCTAGCATACGCCCACCCCTCCTGTGCACTGATTTAGGGCAAAATTGGGGGGTGGGCGTATGCTAGGGATAGACCCCTTTGCACAAAATAATTTTTGTGCTCAACCGTGTAATTGAGTGAATACAAACCTCAAAAGCATGTAAGTTAGGTCATGTGAGTATAAGTGAAGGAAAATAGAGGGGAAAAAAACGGATTTTGAGGCAAAGAAGGCCAACGAGATCCATCGCTTTCCATTGTAGGTCCTTGTTTCGCAATACCCTGCCTTCAGATCTTTCATCTTCCAGATGATGCAGCACACCTTGGTCGACATGTTCAGATCTCACTGCTGGTCATTTTGACGTTTCCAATTTTGTTTGTCTTTCCCGCACTGTTGTTCAAGTCTATCTCTGTTTTCACTCCATTCCCTGATCCTCTTCATATTCACAAAAAATTCATGGGCACACTCTGAAACATTCCCACCTGCTTCGTTATCCAGATACTGGAGGGCTTCCAATTTGAAAGACACAGTGTAAGACTGTCGCTTGGGCATTTTGCAAGAATGGCACAGAGAGATTCAAGAACCAACTTCCGGCCATCAGGAAGTGTCGTCAAAGGACTTTAAGAACAGTCTACACAAATCCTAGTGAAAGTGAGCATAGTCTCTTTGAAAAAAGCAGGGTGGGCGTTTGCTAGGTAGTTACCCCTGTGCACAACTTTTGGCCCAAAGTGGGGGGGTGGGCGTTTGCTAGATGGTGGGCTTATGCTAGGGATTTTATGGTAATAATAATAATAATTATAATAATAATAATAACAATAACAATAATAATAATAATAATAATAATAATAATAATAATAATAATAATAATAATAATAATAATAATAATAATAAAAACACACACACAAAAGTGAAAAGATGTTGAATCATTTGAAAAACAAAGATTATATCAAGGATTGTTTAACCCCAGCCTGCTTCAAAACAACACTGGCCACTGTTAATTCCACCAGCAGCGCAGAGAACCGCTGCCGTTAATTCAGCGCTACCAGACACTCTGACATCTTTCGTGCCAACTTACCTGTCATTCTCCCTGCCTTTCTCTTCTCCTCTTATGCACCATTCCTCCATGCTCTCTGTTGCTCACCCAGTCAAGACTCCTTCTTCCCAGTGTCTCTGTGCCGAACCTACAAAACAGACAACAACAACAAAATCACTATTCTGACACATCAGTCTACTGGTTGATTGACTTTTCCATTAACCTCCTTAAGCGTTGTTGAAGCACTGCACTGAGTTATTTCAGTACAGTTAATCCCTTTCCATGTCACAGTCTGTTAGCCATCCAGAAACAATCCAAAGAGGCAAACATGTCAAGCTAATATTTTTCTAAGGAGAGGAGAGTAACATGTCTCTCACTAACACACACACACACACACACACACACACACACACACACACACACATGATTTTTCTCTAGGAGTTAACATCAGTGCCGACTCCACTCTCCCCAAAAGTTCTTCAGATGAGACTATAAGCCAAGGCCCCGTGTGTGAGCGCACGCAGAATATCTTTTGCACATGTTAAATCCTGTTCCGCTTTTCATAAGAGTAGGCCATTGTGAGCCAGTGAGAACAGATGACATTTATAAAACTGCATACAACAGGGGGACTGGATGTAAAAAAGCACAAGAGTGCTTATCCCATTATCCTCTATATAGAAGAAGAAGAAGAAGAAGAAGAAGAAGAAGAAGAAGAAGAAGAAGAAGAAAAAGAAGAAACAACAACAACAACAACAACAACAACAACAACACACAAAATGAAAAGATGTTGAATCATTTGAAAAACAAAGATTATTGCAAGGTATTTAGGCTGAATTTGGTTCTGAATTTGGTTCTGAATTTGGTTGAATTAAACAATGACAGAGACGGTGAGGTAAGGGTTGTGGAATATTTTCGAAAAACTTTGGAAAAATTTATCCTGATCCGACTGAATTGAGCTGTGCTAATTTTTTTTTTTTTTTTTTTGGGGGGGGGGGGGGGGGGGGGGGGGCAGTATTTTGGTGGGTTTTAAAAAAAAATTTTATGAGATCAGATTTTCAGATTTTTTTCCTGTCATCAACTGTGATGTGATAGAGTAACATGCATAGTCTCAGGAATACTGAATAGGGAATCTCTGTTTTCCTACTGGGGGGTTGTTTGGTTAGGGGTTATTTGTTTGGTTTTTTGGGGTTTTTTGCTGCCTCATCTTCTGTGACGTCCCTGTCTTGCTGTTCCTACACCGCTTGTTTTTATCTCCCCACCACAGCCATACCCAGAATCATTAGGTCTCATCCCCCGCCCCCCCCCCTCTCTTCCGAGTCCACAGGGAGCCCATCAGAATTAGGCTGCTGAGGGGCCACCAGTCAGATGGGCCCTGCAATGCTGCTGGGTGACTTTGGTGGTGTTCAGTGGTGCCTGTTCTGATGTAACATACGCAGGACACCACCTACTAAACCCCCTACTAACAACAATATTAGCTCAGTCGTGGAGCCAGACTGAGTGAGTCACCCACCTGACAAGGCGACCACCACAACGTCAGTCCAATTACCTCTCCCTGCGAACCTCCAACCCCAAAGGCTTTGACACAATCTCACCTGAAGCACAAAAGTATATTCATGAGGAAACCAAATCTGAGGTCACCATGAGACCAGAGCAACTGGCGAATCAGGCAATTTTTATTATTGCATGATGATCAATGGTAATGGGAACGATGTAATGATGCTGCTGTGGAAGTGCATCTGCTTTGAGACTACATGACAGGGTTGTACTCTACGCTTACTATCATAATATATCCTGGCAACAACCAGACCCAATGGATACAGGTACCTGCAGTGCTGGTTAGGTAATAAGAGCAACACTCAAATTCACATCGGTAAAGTGGATGAAGCTCAAACAGTGTGGTCCCAGTCTTCCCAACAAGCCCACAGCACACTCACTCTGGGTAGGAACCAGCAGGAACCAGAGTCTGAAAAATTGCTATGAGTATGACTCATGGAATTTGAACAAGTGGTGCCAAGTTTCGCCTGATGCAATTTGATGCACTTTTTCGCTACTCAGCGATTTCGACGTCATACATTGTTTTACTTTATTTTGAAGCAACAAGGCTTTGAAATAACTCTTGTTAAAATAAGTCATCTCAATATTGCGCAGTACTTTACAACACACAAAATCAAGCGTTCGTTGCACTTTTTTCATAGAACGCCACCACTTTGCATGAAATGAGTGTTTACCGCCATGACAATCGCAATGGCGTCAATCGTTTTGATGGACTTTTCTGAGTATTTGATGACCGATAAAGCCACACAAGCTCCTTATTTTTTCAAAAGTAATGTCAAGAGAGTTATTTACTGAATTATGAAATTTTTGCACAGCAACATCCATTATTACAGCATGAAATGACCTACTCTTCCGGAAGGCAGAACAGGTTTTTAACAAGTGCACAAGATGTTCTGTGTGCTTTGGCGCCTCACTTTAAAAACCCATCCAAAGGTCTCTTGACATTGTTTGTTTTTCCCGTCAAACTGGGAGGAAAGAGCAAGGCTGGGAATCGAACCTACAACCTCACGGTTTACCTGTGAGGCAGGTGCATGTCTTAACCTATCCTTACGTTAAGGGAGAGAACCTCTCTTTCCCAGTACACATGCACTGTGCACATTTGTAAACAAACATAACCCAGTAGTCGGTGATTGGGATGGAAGGGTTAGTAGATGGTTGGTTACCCAGGCTATAGAGGGTTACCTATAGGAAAGGGTTAACACTAACAGTCCTTCCACCTTTCTTCTTAGGCCAGTGTTTTATTTGAACCAGCACAACAAACATCTTACAATTATCTAAGTACTTCAACAAAAGCAATCAAATACATTTCTTTTTTTCTTCTTTTTTTTGGGGTGGGTTCACCCCAAACAGCATCCCAAAAATCCTTACCGCCCCCCCCCCCCCCCCAACTGCACTCCATACGACCTCTCTCTCACCTGGAGATCCAGACAGACTGTGGGCTTGCAGGGACCCGGGAGGGGACCCAGACTGTTCACTCCCTGCCACTGACCCGCCAGACCCAGAATGTGCCGGGGATGCTGAACCTTGTGACTGCTGATCCTTCTCTTGTGCTGGAGACAAGTCATGATTAACTTTGAGTAAATTTTATGTAAATCAAACAGTTTCTTTAAAAAAAAAAATTATATGAATTGGAAAATGTTCTGTGTTTTGGTATTAATTCATTCATGGATCTGGATAGATTAAAATTCCAAAGGGACAGATTTCAGATGAGATAGAAGAGTAGGGTGAAAAAAAAAGTTAAGTAAACTGTATGCATGCACATGTCATACTACTAGTAATTATACATTCTTGTGTGTATATACTATTAATACTATTTCCTGTGTTGTTGTTTAGTTAAAGTCTGTTATGCTTGATGATAGACTATAAATTAAACATTCCAATTGGGAAAACTCAACAGAAATTAACAAAAATACCCCCTACCCCCAAAAATAAATTTCTATCCCCCCCCCCCCCCCCCCAGCAAAAAACTGTTCAAACAAAACAAAAACCACCACCAAAAAACATAACAAGACTAAGTTCTAAACATATTCACTAATTGGTCAAAGTAATTCAGTTATCCACATGTATATAATTTTCTAATATAAAGATATTATTAGTATTAACCAGAATAAATTCAGTTTTTATATTACCATGAAATGTTCAACTCAGCAAGCACATGTCACATTTTTTATAGTACTAAGTCTTCCAGCATTTAAACATAATTGAGACTTGAATTGTCTTATTGTCTAGGAAAATTTGGATAAAAAAACAAGTAATGCAATATTTCATGTCTGCCTTGAAAAGTTTCCATGTGAAAGATTTTTTCAATACTGAAATGATAATGACTCATTGACTGTCAATTCTCAAATCATGTGATGAAAAATTTGCCATCATGCCTTGCTTTGCTAAACAATCTGCTATTTCATTCAAGCAGATTCTGTAAGAGCAATTGCTTTCCCAAGGTCAAGTTAAATCATTTGAAAAACAAAGAAACAGACAGAGCAAAATGTTTATGGCCCAACTAACTCAGTAGCTGGAAGGCTGTGTTAAGACCATTTCTATTCACTAAAACAGATTAACAGGAACAAATTCAACTAAAAACAAAAATCACGAATAAGACATGAGGCTCTTCAATTCAAAAACAAACTACCAAAAAAAATTGCCTACAATAACTTGAATAAGACACCAGGTTCTTCAATTCAAATATAAACTATTGGCACTAAAAGCTGAAAAGCAGACAAATTCATCAAACATAAAACTGGGAAAATAAATCAGGGATTTGTTATGCATGCATGTGCATGTATTTATTGGTTAGAGCTGCATGGGTCACCAATAGTGAGATTCTTGAATATGTGACCATTCAGGCAGCCGCATTCTATCTTCTGGGATGATGTCTAAACATGACAACAATGTACATGTATATATATATATATATATATATGTATACTGGTTTGTCTGGGATTTGGGGGGGGGGGGTTGGGTTTTTTTGGGTTTTTTTGTTGTTGTTGTTGTTGTTTTTTGGGGGGGGTTGTTTGCTTTTTTTTCTGCACTCTAGATGACCCTGGAGATGGTAACCCCCACCCCCCCCTCCCCCACCCCCACCTCAAGCACAATGCATAATTTTCCCCTCATATGACAGAAAACAGTAGTTGCTGTCTGATCTTCAAAGAAGTAGAAAAAGAATAAGAATGTTCATATTTCTTTAACCCACTGAACACTGACAAGAATTATGGGATCTTAAATTGATCTCTGATCGATCTTTGATCTCTTGCATGGTGCATAGCACTGGCAGGTCTGCACTCAAGATGACCCTGGAGATCGTAAAAATCCCCCCTTCAAGCACAACGTATTTGGGCTCATATGACAGAAAACGGTAGTTGTCTGATCGTTGGAATGCGTAGAGAAGGAAGAAGAGAATTTAACGCTGCCACTACCTAGATCTGAAACCACGTGTTTCGTGGACCCACGGCATTGAAACCAAATCAAGCAGAGCACTTTACAGTTACAAACTCACCTTGCAGGTATCCTCTCCTTGTATGCCACGATTTGCCATAGAATGCAATCCCACAATTTATCCACACTAAAATCGATGGATCAATGCCACTAATCAGTCATTAGCATCAAAATCGATAATTACGGCTTTTTTTTTTTCAAGATGGCGACAACAGGGTTCCGGATGTTGCCAAAATTAGGCTGACCAATCAATGATTTTAGCGCATTGCACGCTGGTTCTCAAACGGGGGTTCTGATTCTGTTCGTCTTTTTAGTAGACTAGTGGTGATCTCAATCGGCATCTGTGTGTGTGTGTGTGTGTGTGTGTGTGTGTGTGTGTGTGATTAAATGCAAGTATGCATACGTTTGCTTGAGAATACATGCGTGATTGAATGATTTTTTGATTTATTTATTCTTTTAGATCGAGGATAATGGGATAAGCACTCGTGCTTTTTTTTACATCCAGTCCCCGTGTGTATGCAGTTTTGTAAATGTCTTCTGTTCCCACCGGCACACGATGGCCTACTCTTACGAAAAGCGGAACAGGATTTAACGTGTGCGCAAGATGTTCTGTGAGTGTTCGCACACAGGGCCTCCGAAGGACTTTTGGGGAGAGTGGAGTCAGCACTGATGTTAGTTAACTCCAGTAGAAAAATCTCCTCGACCAGACACGAACCTAGAGGATGCATGCATACTGTGTGTGTGTGTGTGTGTGTGTGTGTGTGTGTGTGTGTGTGTGTGTGTGTGTGTGTGTGTGTGTGTGTGTGTGGTGAGTTTAAATGCTTGTATGCATGTGTGTGCTTGAATGCATACACTGTGTACCTTTGGGTGCAAGAGACACTGACTCTGACAGTTTTTTTTAGTCCATACAGCATTACAGAGAGAGAGATGAACAATATTTTATAGTCATTAAAGTTTTTAAGGAATTGTGCACTGCTTCACCTAAAACAATGCCTAGCATGACGCAATTTACAATGCCACAGAATCTAGCACCATGTTGCTTTTTGTTCTTTATAATTATGGACAATCTGTAGCAATCACTAGCTATTCCATAGTCAGACTGTCACCGAAAACAGCCTTCACTCGTTGGTCACAGGAATGACTTCCACCAACTTCAAATTATGTGGTGTGTATGGGTATTATTTTATTTTTTTAATTTTTAAAAATTCTCTTCTTTTGTTTCGAGGATAATGGAATACTAAAATTGTGTGGGTTTTTTTACATCCAGTCCCTGTGTGTATGTAGTTAAAATTGTACATTTTTGTCATCCCTTCCCAGGCACAATGGCCTACTCTTCCGAAAAGTGGAACGGGTTTTAACGTGCGCGTAAGATGTTCTGCGGGTGTCTCATCGGAAGGACTTTTTTTGGACTTGGAGTGGAGGAATAGGGGTAGGCTATGTGTGTCTTCCCTTCTGAAAGCTGGACAGTTTGGCAAGTTCTTGGGCAACACCCTGTCTTGCTTTTGCCTGATGAACCAGTAGGCTATGTGCACTCTCACCATCCAGAGAGAGTGCAAATGCGATTTTTTATCCAGGAAGGCCATTGGCCCATTCTGAAGGGCCTGTACAATATTGTTATATATATCAAAATGAACAACAGTCATTTTACAAAAGAAATCAAATTTTTCATAAAAACAAAACAGTATACTATAATCTTTACGGCTATTTATATACAAATATATTGGGCCTTGTCAGTGCTTTGAGTGTATGTATAATAACAAATTCCTTAGGGTAGTTTCATTGGAGTATGACAACAAAAGACGTAAGTCACACAGATTTTTCCTGCAATATATTCTTCCCTAGGGCATAGGCTGGAGATAAAAATATGAAGTGAATTTCATCCTCCCTATCAGATCTTATACACTGGACATAACAACTGACGTGTATTAGTTGTTTTACTAAATCTTACTGAATCTATCATTATAGTATCAATATAGATGAAACTCCTAATCTGAATTTAGTTCAAGCACTTCTTACATTGAATGTATTCAAGTTTATTTTCAAGTATGATTCCATTCAGTGATTTTGCTTCAGCAGAGCATATGATTGAAATCTTTAGCTGGTTTGAAAGTGGTTATTCCATTCTTGTCATCTGCAATCTACAATGCTCTGAAAGCTTTGATGAATGCCGATATAGATTCAAAAGCGCCAAATATCCGCGGGAACACCCCGCACCAACGGTGGAATGCTGGCACCAGCCTAGGGTGTGCCAGCCCCTTGCGAGGCCTTGCCCGTATGGGGGTGTTCCCTCCTGAAGATTATTTTTTCCTTTTAGGATCATACAAGGCTCAGAGAGAGAGAGAGAGAGAGAGAGGAGATGAGAGAGGAGAGAGAGAGAGAGAGAGAGAGAGAGAGAGAGAGAGAGAGAGAGAGTATTGCAAATACCCATAAGTGTGAGCTGTTGCACTTAGTGCAGAAATTCTAATTTTACAAGGCTACGCTTTAAAATCTAATTCTACTCGTTGGTTATCCCAAACAAAAGAAAACCCAGATCTGTCTAGCATTGTCCTTACTTGTGTGTAGTGGCCCATGTTAGTTTTCCCAGAGAGAGAGAGAGAGAGAGAGAGAGAGAGAGAGAGAGAGAGAGAGAGAGAGAGAGAGAGACAGAGACAGAGACAGAGAGAGAGAGACAGAGACAGACAGACAGACAGACAGACAGACAGACGCTGTCACTGGTCATACAGCCTCCTCCATGGATGCTGGACCTGTGGGTAGAAATAGCATTCCCACCTACTGGAAATTTTGTGCTAGGAATTCCCCCTTTTCTATCCCTCTCTTTGTTTCTTTCTTGTTCTATTTCTTCCTGCCACCTCCTTCTTGTCTATTCTCTGCCTTCTTGGTCCACTTTCCTGCCTTTTTTCTGGTCAGAAATAAACGATAACAGTTCTCTCCTGTGCCCTTGTTTTGATGGCTGGGCCTGACTTATGAGTATACCTTGGAGGAAGGATGTCATTGCGGACAGTTTTTTCAATGCTAACAGCAATGAATACCGACTACATTTTGGTGTTTTGTTCTTTGTTTTATTGTTTGTTTGTTTGTGTGTTTCATGTGTGCACGCGCGTGAGTGCGTAAGTGCTTGCTTTCGTGGGCGCGCACGCGCGCGCGCGCGCGCGCGCGCGTGTGTGTGTGTGTGTGTGTGTGTGTGTGTGTGTGTGTGTGTGTGTGTGTGTGTGTGTGTGTCTGCGTGTGTCTTCCTTTTAACGTCTATCCACTAAAAAGTGATTTTAGACAAATGATTGGGAAGGAGAGAATTTTTTTTTAAAGTGAATGTCGGTGTGTTTGTGTGGACAGGTGAATGGATGATAAAAGAAAGAAAAAACAACAACAAAACAACAGGTCTAACTATCAGAAAACTGCTTGAACAAGATCTATACATACAAAAAAAAAGAACAAATAGAAGCAAGTAAACTTGAGTAAGATAAATGCTACAATATCTGTGTGTGTGTGTGTGTGTGTGTGTGTGTGTGTGTGTGTGTGTGTGTCTGTGTCTGTGTCTGTGTGTGTGCCCGTGTGTGTGAGTGTGTGTGTGTGCGTGTGTGTGTGACTGTGTGTGTGACTGTGTGTGTGACTGTGTGTGTGACTACGCGCGCGCGCGCACGCGCGCGCGCGTGCGTGTGTGCGTGCGTGCGTGCGTGCGTGTGTGTGTGTGTGTGTGTGTATGTGTGCGTGCGTGCGTGCGTGCGTGTGTGTGTGTGTGTATGTGTGTGTATGTGTGTGTGTGTGCGTGTGTGTGTGTGTGTGTGTGTGTGTGTGTGTGTGTGTGTGTGTGTGTGTGTGTGTGTGTGTTCTAACAGGCAATATTATAATTATCATCGGTAACATAAAATGTTATTAGAACAAGAAAAAGGTAAAGTCCAATTTAAAGTAAACGGGCAACTGGACTTTAAAGCAAACATTCACAAATTCTAAACATTAATGAAAAATCACTGAAAACACTTTCTAGTGAACAATAGGGAATATTGGGCAAATAGGTTTTTAAAAGTTCACATTCAAAAATCAAATGAAAACTTGAAATGTTTTCACCACAAAAGAACGTAACGCCTGTCACAAATTTTGTTTTAAATGCATTTAGCTTTTGTCTAAAAAGTAGCGAAATTACTTGTCTGAGCTTCCATACTATAATGTGGAAAATTCGAAACTATATTAAACTAGTGTGTGCTGTGTGTGTGTGTGTGTGTGTGTGTGTGTGTGTGTGTGTGTGTGTGTGTGTGTGTGTGTGTGTGTGCGTGTGTGTGTATGTGTGTGTGTGTGTGTGTGTGTGTGTGTGTGTGTGTGTGTGTGTGTGTGTGTGTGAGAGAGAGAGAGAGAGAGAGAGAGAGCATTCTTTTTTGCTTGCTTTTTGCTTATAAGTATCATGTTCAAGGTTGAGAGAGAGAGAGAGAGAGAGAGGAGAGAGAGAGAAGAGAGAGAGAGAGAGAGAGAGAGAGAGAGAGAGAGAGAGAGAGAGAGAGGAGAGAGAGAGAGAGAGAGAGAGACAGACAGACAGACAGACAGACAGACAGACAGACAGACAGACAGACAGACAGACAGACAGAGACAGAGACAGAGAGTGCATTCTTTTTTGCTTGCTTTTTGCTTGTAAGTATCATCTTCAAGGTTGCCGAAATCATGTGAGTATAATTTGATCATGAAATGATTTTTGTTCCTAGATAGATGGCTTGATGAAAAAAAGGCAAATTAATGCTTAAAAATTCAATGTACCACCTGGAAATAAAAACTTGACTTAACTTTGTCAGATGTTTTAACCACAGGTGTAACATTTTCACTCATTTGACAATCAACAATAGTTATTCTCTCAGCGTTCATTAAAAAAAATGAAGAAAATATTTTTTCTCGCTATTATTTGGGTTTGTGTTTTCATCTGTGGTGATATTTTATAAGCAATGTGCTAAGCAGTGTTTCATTCATAACAAATAACTATATTCCAGTTACAATATCCACACATGATGCTGTCTATGCAAACAACACATGTATCTGATAGAGGCTACTCATTACATCAACCTGAAAATAGATCTATACACTATAACCATTAGTGCCGCACACAGGAAAATCATCAGTATCGTTATCATCTTTATCATCATCACAATCATCTCTCTCTCTCTCTCTCTCTCTCTCTCTCTCTCTCTCTCTCTCTCTCTCTCTCTCTCTCTCTCTCTCTCTCTCTCCCATCTTCCCTCTCACTCCCTCTCCACCCCTTATCTCTCTTACAGGGTCTTCCCCTCATGTTTTTTCTTACTTTTCAACAGCCACCTTCATCTCCACCACCCTACCTAAATCTGTTGTGTGCGTGGGTACGTGCGTGCGTGCATGTGCGGGCGGGCGCGTGTGTGTGTGCGTGTAAACTGTATGTGTGTTGTATTCTATTATTTGGAGTTATGTATGCATGCGCGCACACAAGCCCGCATGTGTGTGTATGTGTGTGTGTGGCTGTGGTTTTTTTTTTTTTGTTTTTTTTTTCCCCAGGATAATGGAATAAGCACTAACTACACAACAGGAAATTAGCAATGTGGCACCCCATCAATGCAAACCCAATTTCTACAGTCGCTTAGAACCTTGTTCAGAGAGTTGGTATGAATGGCAGGCAGGTATTCAAATTGTTTTTAAAATCCGACACTCAAAATTAAAAAGGATATGATTGTTAGATATTGTTCCGCTGCATACACAGTATATGTTTCTCACAAATTTTGTCCGGAATGCCTTTAACTTCAGTCTATTAATGAGACAAATAGTTGACCACACTTGAGAATTCTCTACTCCAAAATGAGAAGAAAGAACATGAGTAAGCTCAGACAAGGTAGAAGAACTATATGGACAACATCCAGCGTCTTCCTGGTTTTTCCTTGCGTGTTTCCAGCAGGCAGTTTCAATTATGCTGTAACCTTCATGTATAGAAACAGGCATCCATAATACAGGCACAACGTGAATATATATATATATATATATATATATATATATATATATATATATATATATATATATATATATATATATTATATATATATATTGCCGTCGCAGCTTTGTCAACTTTTTCATCATAATATATATTGTAATGCGATGGCACCCAACAAAAAGTGATGCCAGTACCTCGTAACATTAGAAAGTGTACATAATGATTTACTTCATTAATGAGACCAAGTGTAATAGCGGCCCTGAATTCTTTTGAGAATGAAAAGCTGACTTTGAATCATCACTGATCACAAACAAGAACCTGATGTATGGTCCTAGGAAAATCAAGTAAATAATTTCAAGCCATTAAAATAGCAGTCAACTGTGCCGTAAAGATTGGGTGATTCCTCCCAATGTGGTATATTTTTTCAACCTTTAAAGACGGAATAATAAAGGCTGCTCAACCCTCATTGCTCTTGAGAAGGGACCCATCAGTATAGATTTTAAGATGTGAAGGATAATTAGTGATTATATGATCTTTCACAAAGGTGCTAATAATATTACTTCCTTTCTCCTTTTTAAAGCTAGACTGATCAATGTCAACATTAGCTCTTTGAAGTTCCCCATGACAACAGAGTGATAAATGAGGCATAAGTAAAAAGGTCAAGGTGTCCCGTAACCTGTGTGGTCGTAGGGGAGCAAAGGTGTCAGAGGCCTCAGCTTCTCTAGGAGCCAGCATGTTGAGGGCAGCGCCCATCTCTCCCTCGCTGCTTTATCTTCCCTGACCCTGAGGGTAGGTACCCATTTACAGCTGGGTGAACTGCGGGACTGTACTGAAGCCAAGGCGCGCAAACGATCACGCCTCCATTTGGTAACCACGCTCGACGCTGTTTAACATTGGCTGGGGGAAAGCGAGCGCTCTGACCACTGAACTATCACGTCCACAAATGAGGCATAAACTGTTTAGGCTAATCTCTTTTGGATTAATTTCAGATAATTGTCAAAAATTGCGGAAGTGAAAGGACGGATAGAAATAAGAGAAGAAATGGTTTTAGCTCTGTTGGGAAAGTGATTGTCGAATCTTAGATTGATGTCATTTTGAATATCATTTTAAAATAAGTATGACACCATTTGTGTTGGCAGAAACAGAAGTTTATTTAGTTCAAACCACACAATGTGAAACAAAGTCAACAGCAATAACAGGAATGACTGATGGGGTTACATCGAGATGATGATGATGGGGTAATACTGAAACAAAGGAAAGAGAAGCAGATGTGAAATAATGAAGCAGAAAGTAGAAGGGATGGACATACAGCACTGATACTAAGTGAAAGTAAAAGATATTCCTCTAATTTTCAACAGCTGAGCTTCTTATGACATAGGCTACTTTGCTACTGTTAGTTCACGGTATTCATCTAGAGGTAAAATTCCCATTTCTGTTTATAAATATGTACCTAAAGATGAAGCGTAAGATGGTATACCCATTATCCAAGGCAGGACGGAAAGCTTTACAATCTAAGCATTTAAGTTTCTTTAGTAAATATTTTGGAGCACTAAAGTACACCTCTTGCCCATACGTCAGTATAGAGCGAGAGCGCTAACGATAGGTGTTTAGTTTTAGAAGTGCTGTATTTTGTGCCCATCGCTGTTTGCTTAAAGCTTTTATGAAATTCAAATTTTCCTTGCTTTATCTAACAAATATTCAATATCACGATTCCACGTTAGTTTTGATGTAAGATAGGCCTATACTCCTAAAAACTTACGAAACATTTCTATTCAACGCACACATCATTAATGTTGAAAATAGGAAGGGATTATGGATCAACTCCATTATTACAGAGTACAATGTTAAGTTTCAGTCGGTGACAACACTAATCCATTTTCAACCATATAAGCATTAAGCTTATTTAGTTCACAATGATACATTTTTCTAATGTAATTATTTTTTTTAAGTTGTCTTTTTGGTGTTATCTTCTTCATCGTTGTCGTCATCTACATGCAAATATCATCTGCATATTGAACAAGAACAACGTTATCGTTCACTGAATTAGGAAGATCATAAAGTAAAATATCAAAGAGATAAGGAACAATGATAGAGCCTTGAGGTATACCCATAGTAGGAAATTCTGGGTAGAATACGTGTGTCTATTTTTACTCTTTTTACTTTTTATTTCTACAACTGAGAAAATTTGCAAAGTACGAGTAGAAGTGACCAGATAGATCGATATATATAAGTTTGTAAAGCAATCTAGTATGCCAGATCTGATTCTACGCTTTATTAATATACAAAAAAAAGTAGCAAGAACATTCTTCCAGTGCGCAAATTGATGTTTATTGTGCGTAGTTAACTTTATCTAGATGATCAACTACAGATCGGCCTTTTCGAAAACCTGTCTGATTAACTGGTTTTATTTTATTTTTATCGGAGTAATGTTCTAATCTGTTAAAAATGCTCTTTTCCATAAGTTTTCCGGTGTGTGAAGTCAGTGCAATGGGTCTATAGCTTCTGATGTCTTCTTTGGGTTTTCCTTGCTTTAATGTAGGGACAATAATTGACTGTTTCCAGATTAGGGCGAGCTTGCCCTCAGCCCAATACTTCTAAAATAATTCGTACAACAGGAAAACCGAATTTTCTGGCAAATGCTTTAACATTTCATTAGCATTAGCATCCATTCTGACTGATGTCCTCTTATTGCTTAGAGACTGTATACCACCTTGTTTTTAGATCTGGTAGTGTGATTAGTGCATTCATATAATTTGTATTATCAGGGACAGGATCTGTGTATAGATCTTTTTACATCTTTTTGTATTTGTTCTGGTCTGGTAGCCACTCGAGTTGAAGTTGAAGAAAGTAACTCTTCATTGCATTGATACACATGTCAACAAAAGCTTCTCCCTTGCCTAAATTAGTAGGGAAATCTTTTCCATTTGTCTTGATTTGATAAAGAGGTATATTACACCATGTTTCATGTGGTTAACCCTTTTCCACAGCTCCTGTAGATCTCTATGAGAACTAACGTCTTTGCCACATAGATTGGACCAGAAATCCCTTATCCCTCTTCAATGACTATCAGCCTTTGTTAGTTCTCTTCAACATAAGGTGATTTTCTAACGATTTGTTTTTTAGGTGTGTTTTAAACATTAACTTCTGTTTATCCACAGCTTTCTGGCAGGCAGCCTTCCACCATATGTTACATTTATGTTTATCACATTTTACAGACGGTGGTTTACAGAGAATTATCTGCAGCCTTTAACATGGTGTCAGTAAGTTTAAAACAAAATTTGTTAATATTCCCATCTTTTAAAGAGTTGGTATCTTCCGCTCTTAATAGGGGTAAAAACTTGATCCAATCAGCATTATTATCGTTATATTTTGGAATGGTATCCTTTACATTGTCAGTTTGCACTGATTTACCATATATATAGAGTTATAACAATTAGCACATGGTCACTTCCTAACCTATCGTTCAGCGTTTCCCGTGTACAATGAGGAGCTAGAATGGGAGAAATGAAGGAGAGATCAATGACACTAGCCCTTTGATTTGAAATATCGGGAATCCTGGTTATTCGACCATTGTTAAGGAGACAGAGAGATGAATCTACGATATTTTCTACAAAACGTCGACTGGTGATAGTTATACAGTTATACAGTGTGTAAGCGTAGGCCTATATCGATGCCTCAGAGCAAGAACGTTTATCTGAAAAAAATACCAATTTTTATTTTTTTTGATATTTGGTAGAATTTACTGTAAACTTTCAGATGACAAAATGATAAAATAATTTTTTTTATTAGTTTTAAAGATATTTGAAGAAAACCGTTCTTGCACAAAATTACCTGAGTTAATTTATCATCGTAAAAGGGACAACTGCGCGGCACTCCGCTTTTGCTCTAAATGCTGTAGTGCCAATTAACCTGGTAATTTGTGTAAGGAATGACTTCCAGCTGTGCAAAACCTTGCATGGGAAGGGATACACTAGGACCACTGGGCAGAGTTTACGCAACACTGGCGGGCCTGGATGCCATGTGGTTCTTGCCTGGGAACACTGGTGGCTTGAGAGTGATCTTATCTGGGAAAAAGGGTCAAGCTAGCCTAATCGCCATGCCATGTTTGCATGGGAGGAAGTGCCAGTTCTGCTGTAATTTCTCTGCAGACAGGGGTGGTCTGGCTTCACTGCCAGTGTTTTTGCTATCATGGCGTTTCTTCTACATGTATTACAACACAAACATACTATGGTAAAGATAGCATCAATCGCCCTTCCTCTCTCCGAAAACCAAACGCTTCCATTCAATCCTCGATTTGTTCTGACCTTTCAAACTTTTCAAGTGAGCATATCTCGAAACTTTTGAAAATGGCAACTCTGCCGGTAGACCTTTCTTGCTCTGAGGCATCGATATGTGCACGCGCGCCCGCGTATCTGTGTGTGTGTACGTGCATGCGCGCGCGTATGTGTGTGAGTGCGTGCGTGTGTGACTGTGTGTGTGGGGGGGGGGGGGGGGATTTATTCCACATAAGTCACTGCTTGAATACAAAAGGTTCGATTAATATATATTATTGTAGGTTACAGGTAAAAAAAAAAAAAAGTAGAAAAGTATTATAGGTGATTTCTGGGTCTTGGAAATGCAAAATTATTATCAATGGATGTCTCTATTTATAGACCACACTATGCTGGTTCATTTTGAAACTTTTGGTAATCTTCCGAGGCAGATTTTGGTTAACAACTTTTTGCATAATTTAGAAACACTCTGTGTGTGTGTGTGTGTGTGTGTGTGTGTGTGTGTGTGTGTGTGTGTGTGTGTGTGTGTGTGTGTGTGTGTGTGTGTGTTTGTGTGCGCGCGCGCGCGCGCGCGAGCGCACGCTATTTATTTATTTTATTTTATTTCACTTAATTTAATTTTATTTTATACCACTTTATGTCACAGCAGATTTCTCTGCGTGACATTGGGGCTGCTCTCCCCGGGGAGAGCGCGTCGCCACAAGTGCAGCACCACCTTTTTTTCTTTTTCCTTTTAGCAACTGTATTTGTTTCCCTGTTAGAGTGGCTCTTTTCTACAGAATTTTGCCCGGGACAACCCTATTGTTGCCGTGGGTTCTTTTACGTGCGCTGAATAATGATGTGTAACACACGGGACCTCGGTTTATCTCTCATCTGAAAGACTAGCACCTACACCACCACTTATGCAGTTATGGTCTAATGGATGGGGGTAAAGTTTTGGGCCCAAACGGGATTCGAACCACCGCACACTCCGACCGTAATTTTCGCTTTCTAGACAGGCACGTTAGCCTACCTCTAGCCCACCGATCCACAGGGATCAATGCTGACTCTACTCTCGCCAAAAGTCCTTCGATGAGACTAAGCTATAAACCGAGTGCGAACGCATGCAGACCAGCTTGCGCACACGTTAAATCAGAACATTGCGCTGGCAATCTGACGACCCAGGTTCGAGTCCGGTCGAGGAGATTTTTCTCCTGGAGTTAACATCAGTGCCGACTCCACTCTCCCCAAAAGTCCTTCCAATGAGACTTGAAACCCAGGCCCCGTGTGCGAACGCACGCAGAACATCTTGCGCACACGTTAAATCCTGTTCCGCTTTTCGTAAGAGTAGGCCATCGTGTGCCGGTGGGAACAGATGACATTTACAAAATTGCAGACACACGGGGACTGGATGTAAAAAAGCACAAGAGTGCTTATTCCATTATCCTAGATATAAAAGAATCAATCAGTCAATCAATCAATCAATCTTGATCCGCTTTTCAAAAGAGAAGGCCACTGTGAGCCAGTATAGGCTACACACAGAGACTGGATGTGAAAAATAACAACCAAAAACATGAGTGCTTCTTCCATTATCGGATTTATCCTCGAAATAAAATAAAAATAATAAAAAAATGATTTTTTTTTAAAATGGAAAGGAGAGAGAGAGAGAGAGAGAGAGAGAGAGAGAGAAGAGAGAGAGAGAGAGAGAGAGAGAGAGAGAGAGAGAGAGAGAGAGAGAGAGAGAGATTGATTGATTGATTGATTGATTGATTGATTGATTGATTGATTGATTGATTGGATTGATTCTTTTGTATCGAGGATAATGGAATAAGCACTCTTGTGCTTTTTTACGCCCAGTCCCCGTGTGTATGCAGTTTTGTAAATATCTGTTCCCACCGGCACACGATGGCCTACTCTTACGAAAAGCGGAACAAGATTTAACTTGTGCACAAGATGTTCTGCGTGCGTTCGCACACGGGGCCTCGGTTTAAAGTCTCCTCCGAAGGACTTTTGGGGATAGTGGAGTCAGCACTGATGTTAACTCCAGGAGAAAAATCTCCTCGACGACTGGAGTCGAACCGGGGTCGTCAAAATTGTCAAAATATCCGTCCCCGGAGGAGAGAGAGAGGAGAGAGAGAGAGAGGGGAGAGAGAGAGAGAGAGAGAGAGAGGAGAGAGAGAGAGAGAGAGAGAGAGAGAGAGAGAGAGAGAGAGAGAGAGAGGAGAGAGAGAGAGAGAGAGAGAGAGAAGAGAGAGAGAGAAGAGCAGACAGAGACAGAGAGAGAGAAGACAGACAGACAGACAGACAGACAGACAGACAGACAGACAGACAGACAGACAGACAGACAGACAGACAGACAGACAGACAGACAGAGAAGAGACAGAAGACAGACAGCAGAGAGAGAGAGAGAGAGAGAGAGAGTGTGTGTGTGTGTGTGTGTGTGTGTGTGTGTGTGTGTGTGTGTGTGTGTGTGTGTGTGTGTGTGTGTGTGTGTGTGTGTGTGTGTGTGTGTGTGTGTGTGGTGTGTGAGTGAAAAAGTAGGACAGAAAATACTAAAATATCAGAGGGAAACAAAGATGTGGGCCTATCTATGCCTATAGATGCTGCATGCATAACTGACATGATGTGGTAGACCTAGCCCAGAAAGACTTACCTGAATGGGACTGTGGAAGGAATCTTGAATCCAGTGTTGAATGGATGAGGGTCAGCACAGCACAGCACAGCTCAATGTTGGTGGCTACACACAGAATGGAGAAGCAGGAAAATGATAGGATGGGTGGTGCTGGATTTATGATAAAACAATGTTTGTGTCTTCGTCTTCTATTCACTAAATAGGTCTAGTGATTTTAGACTCGCGCACGTTTGTGTGTGTGTGTGTGTGTGTGTGTGTGTGTGTGTGTGTGTGTGTGTGTGTGTATGTTGTGTGTGTGTGTGTGTGTGTGTGTGTGTGTGTGTGTGTGTGTGTGTGTGTGTGTTGAAAACTTAACCACTGATGCCATCAAAAGCCACAGTAGGCCTAGACACCACCAATGACTGGAGATGAATGATATCCAGCCACCAGATAATTTAGTCACACTGCTCACAGCAGATAGATACTAAAATAGTACATAAAAGTGTCTGCTACTGAAAACATCTTCATCTTAAAATGTTGATCATCAACTGGTTTACTTCGCAGGGTACAAAAATCACACAAGTTTCCCAGAAAATGAAAACACACACACAGCACAATCTGTACTCAGTCATCTGGTCTCCTAGATCCTACACTAGCCTAGGCCTGCCTGGCTAGGTTAGGCTAGGCTAGGCCTAGGTTAGTAGCCTAGGTGATGTGTGAAAAGAAAAACTCCCTCACAGAGACAATACAAGAGCTGTAGCCTAGGCTACTGGGGCTTTGATAGGGGCTTAGTGTTTACCTACCATGATTGGCTTGGGACAAGGTGAAGGTCAGCCAATGAAGAGGATAGCGGCTGGGCTGCCCTGGTGGGTGTGGGGGGGGGGGGGGGGGGGGGGGGGACAGTTGTGGAGATGTGTCTCTGTGTGTGGACTGAGGGGAATTAAATGGGGAGGGGGGGAGACAGTGAAGGTGGAGGTGTTGTGGTTGTATATGACTGCCATATTGTGAGGATGGGGGTAGGGGGCGGGAGAGAATGAGGGGGGAGGAGAGACAGCAAGAAGGGAGGGAGAGATAAGATGGGGAAGAGAGAGTGGGTGAGATGGAGAAACGCAAATGCAAAACGCAAATGCAAACGCAATTTTATTTTAAGAGGGTTATAGATTAAGTAACAAGACTTTTTTTCATCCAGCCCTCAAAAGAAAAGAAAAGAAAAAAGTAAAAAGAAACTTTTAAAAAATCCAAAGCAATTGATACAAGTGAACACACACAATCATGGATACCAATAAATGCAAAAAGAAAGAGAGAGAAGAGGGAGGGGAGGGAGATGGGGAAGAGAGAGGGAGGGAAGAGAGGGGACAGGGGAGTGTGAGAGAGAGGGGGGGGGGAGAGGGGAAAGAGAGAGGAGGGGGAAGAGAGGAGGTGGGGAGAGAGGGAGGAAGGAGAGATTTATTCATTTATTTTGTTTTTTATTTTGTTTATTCTACTTCGAGGTTAATGGAATATGCATGCACCCATGTGCTCTTTATACATCTAGTCCCCGTGAGTATGCAGTTTTGTAAATTTTGTCATCTCTTCCCACCAGCACACAATGGCCTACTCTTCTGACAAGCGGAAGGGTTTTAACGTTTGCGCAGATGTTTTGCGAACGTCTGCACAGGGACTTCGGTTTCAAGTCTCATCCAAGGACTGTTGGGGTGGGGAGTCTGCACTGATGCACGCACGCACGCATGCACGCACGCACGCACACAAGCACGCACACACACACATACGCACGCATGCACGTACACATACACACTCGCGCGCGCGCCCAGGTGCGCGTCAGAGAGAGAGGGGGTATTTCAGTATGGAGAGAGATTTTATTTATTTTATTCTTTTATATCGAGGATAATAGAATAAACACTCTTGTGCTTTTTTTCATCAAGTCTCCGTGTGTATGCAGTTGTGTAAATATTGTCATCTGTTCCCACCGGCACACAATGGCCTACTGATACGAAAAGCGGAACAGGATTTAACGTGTGCGCAAGATGTTCTGCGTGCGTTCGTACACGGGTCTGGTTTGGGTGCTAGTCTTTCGGATGAGACGATAAACCGATGTCCCGTGTGTTACACATCATTATTTAGCGCACGTAAAAGAACCTACGGCAACAAGAGGGTTGTCCCTGGCAAAATTCTGTAGACAAAAGCCACTATGATAGGGATACAAATACAGTTGTGCGCGCAAAACACACACACACACACACACACACAACACACACACACACACACACACACACACACACACACA
>CM060347.1:30884591-30899591 GCA_030674155.1 Stramonita haemastoma | reverse complement strand
TATCTTTTTGTGGTGTTCATGTCATGTAATGGTGTGGGGCTGCCACATTCCCTTGCTGTATGAGCTGAACAGCTTAAAACAACAATAAAAATTTTTGTTATTATCATTAGTTTATCAATTTTGCTTGCACTGGCAATTTGACGACCCAGGTTGAGTCCGGTCGAGGAGATTTTTCTCCTGGAGTTAACATCAGTGCTGACTCCACTCTCCCCAAAAGTCCTTCGGATGAGACTTTAAACCCAGGCGCGCGTGCGAACGCACGCAGAACATCTTGCGCACACGTTAAATCCTGTTCCGCTTTTCGTAAGAGTAGGCCATCGTGTGGCGGTGGGAACAGATGGCATTTACAAAAGTGCATACACGCGGGGACTGGATGTAAAAAAAGCACAAGAGTGCGTATTCCATTATCCTCGATATAAAAGAATCAATCAATCAATCAATCAATCAATCAATCTCTCTCTCTCTCTCTCTCTCTCTCTCCTCTCTCTCTCTCTCTCTCTCTCTCTCTCTCTCTCTCTCTCTCTCTCTCTCTCTCTCTCAAATTCTGACCAAAAGAAAGGTAGCTGACCTATATTTGCTTTGTCCAGATCCACCACTGCAACAGGACAGAGAGACAGACAGACAGATAGACAGTCAGACAGTCAGACAGACGCCAAGCCAAGTCTTACAAGCTGTCCTTGTAAACTGCAAATAACAATCAATGATAGGCCCCTATAAAATTAAATCAATAAAATGTGAGGAGAAAATCCCCGCATTTTGCGAAATACCACTCCAAAAATTCATATCAAAATATCATATCTAAATAAACGGAACGATTTAGGGTACTCTTTGGGAAAAAAATTACAAATCTGCGGTGGGCGCTCACACACACATACACACACACACAACACACACACTTGCAAGGGCGCGTGCGCGCACACGCACGAATGTACATGCACACACGCACGAAGTCACGCACACACGCACGCGCACACACACGCATACACGCACGCACGCACACACATACACGCGCACGCACGCACACACAGATGTGACTATAACCTGTGGTCTCGTGTGCGAACCACACAGAACATCTTGTGCACACATTAAAACCTGTTCCTCCTTTTTGGAAACGTAGACCAGGGCTAGCGAGAAATAAAAAATAAACAAGTTTGATTTTCTGCTTCGTGCTGTGACATGACATGTGATGCTATGCAGCACAGGGCCAGAGTCGGAATGTTTTACACCAGGGCGCTTTCTTTGTCTACTCTTAAATTGTCATTTATCACAGCTGCTAATGTTGGTCCACTTCTTCTTCTTATACTGAAGGGGTCCTCTGTCTTACCATTAGTTCTTTTCTGTGTTACGATCAGAAATAGCGTTAAAACTAATAAATACGATTCTAGGTGTAATGATAACTTTTTGCAAGCTATAGATTTACGTTTAAGTGAGGCGCCAAAAGATGTTGATCTGGTTGCCTTAATTCTGTCTATGCTTTTCTTGGCTTTTCTTTTGCAACTTGCAGGCGACATCCACCCTAATCCAGGTCCATTTGATAACATGTGTAATGGTGGTTTATCTGTTATCCACTTAAATACACGTAGTCTTCGTAATAAACTTGACTTACTGCAGTGTGAAGTTAGTATTTATGATGTTATAACTTTGTCAGAAACCTGGCTATCTGAGAGTGTATCTAACGACGAGATTTTTCTTCCTGGGTTTCATCCCCCAGTCAGACGAGATAGACCAGGTGATGCACATGGAGGTGTGGCAATTTATGTTAAAAATAATTTAGTTTGTAAACCCAGGCCAGACCTTAGCATACCTTCCTTAGAGGCCGTATGGATAGAAACAAAGTTAGGACAAGATGTGATTTTGATAGGATCTTTCTATAGACCTCCCAATGCAAATGTGCTTTACTGGGATTTAATAGACCAATCAGTTCAATTAGCCGGTAATACCCCCCATAAATTTATTATTCTAGGTGACTTTAATTCTGACTGTATTGTTCAACCTCCAGCTCATCTAAAAAATATAATGTCCACAAATAATTTATTTCAAATAATAAACCAACCGACCCGTGAAACTGAAAATTCATGCACCCTGATAGACCTTGTTCTGACACCATGTCCAAATCTTGTACAAACGTCAGACGTGATCCCACCAATCTGTAGTGATCACTCTGTTCCAGTTGTTGTTCTGAAAAACCAGGTTAGGCAAAATAGGAAGTATAAGCGTATAATATATAATTATGACAAGTTAGATGTTCAGACATTAGTTTCAGAATTGAATCACACTGACTGGAATGCTATTTTATCTTTAGAATCGATTGATGCTGCTGCTGAAGCCTTTTCAGATCAGATTATGCATGTGGCTAGACTATGTATGCCTGTAAAAGAAATTACAATTAATGAAAAAGATGCACCATGGATAAATTCCGAAATTAAAAGACTAATAAAACAGAAAAACAAAATTCATAAAACAGCAAAATCTTTGAACACTAACCAGGCTTGGGCGTCATTTCGCCAGTCTCGAAATAATCTAACTACAGTTATCAGGCAGAGAAAAGCAGAATATATTGCAGATTTAGACAGTCGTGTTTCTTCTCCTGATCGCTTTGGGTCTAAGGACTGGTGGAAGTTAGTTAAAACATTTATATCTAAAAAGGGAATGCCTCAGGATGAAATTCCTCCTATTGAATATAGTGGTCAGGTGTATTATAGTTCATTAGATAAGGCAATTGCTTTTAATCAATACTTTGTCAAACAGTGTACAGTCGAAAATGGTGATGATGATGTTCCTACTATAAATGAATGCAATAGTCTAGCTAATCCGCTTATTGTTAACAAAGGATGTGGTGACTGGATTTTTAAAAGATCTTGATGTTAAAAAAGCTGTCGGCCCAGATTTAGTGCATAATAAGATATTAAAAGCTGCAGCATATGTTCTTTCAGGACCTATGTGCTGTCTCTTTAATCGTTCACTAACAGAAGGTAGATGTCCATTAATCTGGAAGCTGGCTCATGTTACGCCTGTCTTTAAAAAAGGTGACAAACAGAAATGTGAAAATTATCGTCCTATTTCCCTTTTGAGCTGCGTGGGTAAGGTAATGGAAAAGTGTGTGCAAAAGCATATTTTTACATACTTAATGACAAATAACTTGTTAACACCTGCCCAGTCTGGCTTTATTCCTGCTGACTCAACTACCTATCAACTTTTGAGTATTTATGATGACTTTTGTAAATTTTTGGATTCTAAAACTACAGTACAAGCGATTTTCTTTGACGTTTCAAAAGCTTTCGATAAAGTCTGGCACCGTGCACTACTCTGCAAACTATCTGCTCTGGGTATTAGAGGTCAACTGCTCGCTTGGCTTACTGATTACTTAAAAGACCGCACCCAGGCAGTTGTTCTGAAGGGAAGTAAGTCACCTTATCTCCCTCTTTCAGCTGGCGTTCCACAGGGCTCTGTGCTTGGACCTCTATTATTTCTTATTTATATTAATGACATTGTCGATAATATTCAGGCAAAGGTTAAACTTTTTGCAGACGACACTAGCATATATCTAGGCTTAGAAAACAACAATACCAGAACAGAAATACTAAACTCTGATCTTAATAAAATTACTGAGTGGGCTTCTAGATGGAAAACTAAATTCAACCCTTCTAAAACTGAACTTTTGACAATTTCAACCCAAAATCTAGTACAAACATTCCCTCTTAAATTTGGTGATGTAACGTTACAAGAAACAGATTATCATAAGCACCTAGGGGTTATTATTCAAAACAACTGTAAATGGGACTTACATATAAAATATGTTATTTCGAAATGTCGTGTTCTTATAGCTTGTCTTCGTTCCTTTAAATATCGGCTTAGTCGTAGATCATTAGAAGTTATGTATAAATCATTTATTATGCCTCATTTTGATTTTTCAGATGTTGTTTGGGACAACTGTAGTCAGAAATTAGCAAATGAATTAGAAAGTCTACATCTTGATGCTCTCAGAACTATTGTTGGTACTGTAAGAGGGACAAGCCACGAGAAACTTTATACTGAGTCTGGGTTTATATCCTTGAAAGAAAGACGTCGTCGCCATAAGATAATTTTGTATTATAAACTTGTTCACGGCATGGCTCCTTTATATTTGATAGATCGTCTTCCACATCTTGTTTCTTCATTAAATCCATATCATCGTCGAAATCCTTTAGAAAGGCAGATTCCACGTTGCAGAACGGAATTGTATAAATCCTCTTTTTTTCCTTCTGCCACTTGCCTTTGGAATGATTTACCAGAGGAAATCAAGCAGCAGAATTCCTTAAGTCTTCTTAAGCACTACCTTAATACAACAGACAGTATAGTGCCCAAGTACTTTTATTTACCCAATAGGCAAACAGAAATAATACTTTGTAAACTTAGGTTAGAAATGAGTGATTTAAAGCATGACTTATTCCGCGACGCCATTTAACTAACTGGTCTTCATGTGAATGTGGGGCCGCTGTTGAGGATGCTACTCATTACTTGATAAACTGCCCTCTTTACCACCGGAGCCGTGTGGTCACCATAGATGTCTTGCCTGGTGATATAAAATCTGATGTTACAGCTTTATTGTATGGTAAAAATGATAAAAGTATACAAGATAATTATACAATATTTGCAGCTGTAGGGAAATTTATCTTACTGTCGGAAAGGTTTAATTTAGGATGACAATTTCTATTAGCAAAACAACTTTGATATTGTATGTTGCACATTCATGGCACGCGCGCGTGCGGCCTTGTCCGTATGCATGCGCGTGTACATAATATCATAATTGTATGTTTGTATTATTGTTTTCTGGTGTAAGCATGTTATTATCAGTCTTGCGATGGTGTTGCCTTGCATTGCCGTGATGCATCTACCCCCTTGTTATTGTTTATTCATTGTTTTTGTTTTTCTGGTATTTTCACAATCTTTAAATACTTACGTTATCTTATCATGTCTTATCGTTCATTATTTGATGCAATGTTGTTCAGCTGCAGCCTATCCTTGCATATATATGGATGTTTGAGTACCCATATAAGCTTTGCTTGTTGTACTCATATCATATACTGTTGCTTGTTGTTTTCTGAACAAATAAAACTGTTTAAACCAAGCACACACACACACGCACGCACGCACACAAAAACACACGCACGGACGTGCACACACACATATACACACTCGCACGCACACACGCACGCACGCGTGCGTGCGCGCGCGCACACACACACACACACACGCGCGCGCATGCACGCACGTGCGCATGCACGCACGTGCGCGTGCACGAGCGTGCGCACGCGCGCACACACACACATACACACACACCGGCATGCACGCACGCACATACACACTGAAAGCATGCACTTTACACCTGTTTGTTTCTGGGATCATTGCCACACAGTATATCATTTTTAGGAACAAAACCCCCATGTATTTATAATTATGATGGTACATAGTTTTACCTTTTTTTTCGTCCGTAAGCAAGTTCCTATTAGTGAACTCCCGAACACCAAAATTGACTGTCAAGAAAACTGACAATAGAGGTTGTGCAGATAGATGTTGTGGCCTTGGCCTAGTACTAGTACTATATATATTTCTTTCATTCCCACAGCCCGGTTTACCGGTCTGCAGACTTTTCTTCCTTTCCATCCCAGCGCCCGGGGGTATATATACAGGTCTCCACTAATATAACAAACACCCTTCCTTCCCACAGCCCGGTAAACCGGGCTCAGCAGGGAGTGCTCTGTTCTTCCCGTTAGTTGTTTATCAGTTGTCAGCCACTAACGGGTCTTTGTTTATGTAAGGAATTCCACGCTGGGCAGCCTCCCTTCTTCCTCCCCTCCCCTCCCCACTCCCCCATCAATCTTGACCTGTCAGCATCTTGACCCATCAATCTTGACCTGTCAGCATCTTGACCCATCAGCCACTACACAGTCTATGTAAAAGTAGCCGTGAATGGAATGCAGTTCCAGATTACCCAACAGAATACTGCATTGGTCTTCTACCTCCCCTCTCTACCCCCCCCCCCCCCCCACTCGTGAGAAAGTAGTCGCTTGAGAAATTAGGCCTAGTTGGTCTTAGAATTAGTGTAAGAGTGTGTGTGAAGATGTGGCTTATTTCTTGGCTGTGAAAATGGAAGGTGGAGAGAATTCGGATTCTGATCAAGGTGTATCATACATGTGTTACCTATGTGTGACATGTCATGTGATACTTGAACAGAAGTGCAAACATATGTAATTAGAGAACATGTGAATACTATCTGTATATAAAAAGTGTGCAAAATAGTGTGGGGCTTGCTCTCTTTATTGGTGTGTGATAGTCATACACAGTCTACAAAAAAGAGAATAAACTGTTGATGTGTTGGGGACAATCATGGTGACAATGGTGACAGTTCTCATGGAGTATTCACATAAGCAATGCAAGGGGATGTACATGAGGCATCAGTTGGTGAGTACAAGCACGAAACATACAACTGGCTAGAAAAATACTGATCTGCATGGAGTGCATGATGGCATACCTGTTTTTTTACTGTCAACTTACCCGTTTCATCTGTCATGTTACTGTGATGTGTCAACATGGTCACCAACACCATCTCACATCAATTTCCTACACAGTAATATATGACATTCTTTGGTTCATATGATATATTATAGGCTACTGCCGTAAGTCTGTGAAGTAAGTACCCCATTATGCTAAGTGTTTTGGTCAGTAAATCCGGGAATGAAGGGAAGAAACAGACAAGAGGAACCTGGGAATAAAGGGAAGCAATAGCAAAAGTAAATTGGGAATGAAAGATATATATATATATATATATATATATATATATATATATATATATATATATATATATATATATATATATATATATATATATACTATACTAGTCGGCCTCTCTCTCCTCTCTCTCTCTCTCCTCTCTCTCTCTCTCTCCTCTCTCTCCTCTCTCCTCTCTCACTCTCTCTCTTCTCTCTCTCCTCTTCATTTTATCTTGATGTTATCCCTGATAGGGGCGGGGACTGCATGTAAAACAACACATGAGTGCTTATTCTTTATCCTGGAAATACAAGAATTTGACTTGACTTGATTTGACTTGGCTTGACTCTCTGTCTGTCTGTCTGTCTGTCTGTCTGTCTGTCTGTCTGTCTGTCCGTCTGTCTGTCTCCCCCCCCCCCCCCCCTCTCTCTCTCCTCTCTCTCTCTCTCCTCTCTCCTCTCTCTCCTCTCTCTCTCTCTCTCTCTCTCTCTCTCTCTCAGTCCAGTAATTTTTTTGTTCTTTATGTGATTTTACTCAAATTGAATCCAATTTAAAGTATATTCTCTTAGTATGATATAGTTTAATGATGTTGCGCGTATGCGTAATGGGTGTGTGTGTGTGTGTGTGTGTGCATGTGTGCGTGCATGCGTGTGTACGTGCGTGCGTGCATATGCGCGCGCGCGCGCACTCGCGCGTGTGTGTGTATTATGCAACGCATTATTTTCTTTCAATGTTAAACCCGATTTCCTTTTCTCAAAATGTTATGATTGTTTGGTTTGTTTTGTTGTTGATAGTGATGGTGCGGGGTTTCTAGTGGATTGAATATGTTGTTGATATTTTATGTTTTGTGGGTTTTTTTCTGATGGTTAATGGCTACACGTGGGGAGTAAACCCAACCCAAAAAATCCTACTTGGAGAGGGATGGGCTTCACCAGGTTCGATTTGTCCAAGACACACCTATGAGGACTACCAACGAAATCTCCATACGGGATCGGTCGTCGCCCGGGTTACCAAGGACCGTACTTTCTGTTGCACATCAGGACAGAAGTAGAAAGTTTGCTACTGATGTAGGCCTACAACGCAGCAAGATCCCTGCCAGAAACTACATTATCATTGGCACTTGGAATATACGAACACTAAGAACCACAAACAAAGTGGAAGAACTAACACATGAGATGGCCAGATACCAATGGCACATCCATGGGCTCTGTGAGGTAAAGTGCAAAAGCATGAGAGAAACAACGACCCAGGAAAGGAAATTTTTAGCGGTGCCAGAATTACCGCACAATCAGCCTCATATGCCACCCAAGCAAGGTCATGTTGAAGATTATATTGAACAGACTGAAGCCACAAGCAGAGACTATCATTGCTGAGGAACAAGCAGGTTTCAGAGCAGAGCGTAGCACAACTAAACAGCTATTCAACCTCAAAATACTCTGTGACCGGTACCTTCAACACCAACAAGATCTCTACCATGTATTTTTTTTTTTTTAAGAAGGCATTCGACAGGGTATGGAATGCAGCTTTGTGAGCAACCATTAATCTGTACAGCATCAATGCAAACTGGATGTCGCAATTCTTCGCAGTTCTTCTTCTTCGCAAATCTTCTTCTTCTTCGCAAGTGTTCTTCACAATTCTTCTTCTTCCTCTTTCTCTTCCTCTTCTTTGAATTTTTGTTCTTGTTCTTCTTCTTCTTCATCTTCTTTGAATTCGTATTCTTGTTCTCCTCCTCCTCCTCCTCCTCCTCCTCCTCCTCCTCCTCCTCCTCCTCCTCTCTTCTTCTTCTTCTTCTTCTTCTTCTTCTTCTTCTTCTTCTTCTTCTTCTTCTTCTTCGCAATTCATCTTCGCAATTCTTCTTCTTCTTCTTCTTCTTCTTGTTCTTCTTCTTCTTCTTCTTCTTCTTCTTCTTCTTCTTCTTCTTCTTCTTCTTCTTCTTCTTCTTCTTCTTCTCGCAATTCTTCTTCGCAATTCTTCTTCTTCTTCGCAATTCTTCACAATTCTTCTTCGCAATTCTTCTTCTTCCGCAAATCTTCTTCTTCTTCTTTTTCGCAATTCTTGGCAATTCTTCTTCGCGATTCTTCTTCTTCTTCTTCTTCTTCTTCTTCTTCTTCTTCTTCTTCTTCTTCTTCTTCTTCTTAATTCTTCTTCTTCACAATTCTTCTTCTTCTTCGCAATTCTTGTTCTTGTTCTTTTTCTTTTTGTTCTTCTTGTTCTTGTTCTTCTTTTTCTTCTTCTTCGCAATTCTTCGCAATTCTTCTTCGTAATTCTTCTTCTTCTTCTTCTTCTTCTTCTTCTTCTCTTCTTCTTCTTCTTCTTCTTCTTCTTCTTCTTCGCAATTTTTCGCAATTCTTCTTCTTCTTCTCAATTTTTCGTCTTCGCAATTTTTCTTCTTCTTCGCAATTCTTCACAATTCTTCGCAATTCTTCTTCGCAATTCTTCTTCTCCGTAATTCTTCTTCTTCGCAATTCTTCATCTTCTTCTTCGCAGTCCTTCTTCTTCTTTTTCGCAGTTCTTCTTCTTCTTCTACTTCTTCTTCGCAATCCTTCTTCGCAATTCTTCTTCTTCTTCTTCTTCTTCTTCTTCTTCTTCTTCTTCTTCTTCTTCTTCTTCTTCTTCTTAATTCTTCTCCTTCTTCTTCGCAATTCTTCTTCGCAATTCTTCTTCGCTATTCTTCGCATTTTGTCTTCTTCTTCTACAATCAGTAGGCTACGTGCATTGACATCAGGGTTGCCAGACATTGATTTTCGCAAAAACCCTGAGCCTATACCAAATGTGTACATTGATGGTGAAATGGTTGAGCGGGTGCATGAATATAAATACCTAGGTACTCTTACTGATGATAAACTTAACTTTAATTCTAATACAAATCTTGTAAATAGAAAATGCCAGTCGGGCATCTTTTTTCTTCAAATACTCTGTAGTCTTCAAGTTGATGTTAAAGTTTTACAGAATTTCTACCGAAGCCTTACTGAATCTGTCCTGTCCTTCTCCTTGATATGTTGGTACAAAACTTGACCGTCAAAAACAGAACTCTATTGAACAAAATTGTAACAAGATGTGGCAAAATTGTGGGTTGTGAGCAAGTGAAACTGAATGAGTTGTATGAATGCCGTATGTGAGCCAGAGCCAGACAGATTGTAACTGATGATACTCATGTGCTTGCTAAATATTTCGAACTTCTCTCTTCTCAAAAGCGCTACAGAGTGTCCAAGTCTAAAACCCTATAAAAATAGTTTCATTCCCACATCAGTCATGCAGCTTGTTAAGTGGATGACAACAAAACTGAACTGACCCAAAGAGTGTGTGTGTGTGTGTGTGTGTGTGTGTGTGTGTGTGTGTGTGTGTGTGTGTGTGTGTGTGTGTGTTGTGTGTGTATGAGAGAGAGACAGAGACAGAGATTTGATTTGATTTGATTTATTCTTTTATATCGAGGATAATAGAATAAGCACTCTTGTGTTTTTTTTTTACATCCAGTCCCCGTGTGTATGCAGTTTTGTAGATGTCATCTGTTCCCACCGGCACACGATGTTACTATGTTACTGACTCAGTGACTACTGTGCAATCCAATCCAATGATGTTGCTTAGAGCCCCGCCGCACAGGCCATATCGGGGCTGTCACCTCATCACATTTTAAAACTCATATTAAAAGTGTGCAACTATATACAGTTTAAAAGGGGGTATAAAACCAGCTTGACTGTCCTTGCTTGTATCATGCCCTGGTCAACCATAAGGGTCAGCCCAGACGGCCACCGCGTCGTGGGAAAACCCACATCGATCACACATAAAATTAATGAGATAAAACCAAAACCAGATTCCTTAAAGCAACCTTGTCCTTAGAGACCAACTATACCACTTTCACTCATTTCAGACGGGAAAAGTCTGATTCTCTCAAAAAAAGTTTGATACTGACTGCTGATTGGATTGCTTCTAAGTAGACAGAGAGAGAGAGAGAGAGAGAGAGAGAGAGAGAGAGAGAGAGAGAGAGAGAGAGAGAGAGAGAGAGAGAGAGAGAGGAGAGAGAAGAGAGAGAGAGAGAGAGAGAGAGAGAGAGACAAGGCAAGGCAAGGCAAGGCAAGGCAAGGCAAGGCAAGGCAAAGTATTTTATTCGAGGATAATAGATAAGCACTCGTGTGCTTTTTTACATCCAGTCCCCGCCCTTTTCAGGGATACATCAAGATAAAAGATACTAAACAATAAAATTTTACGCAGTACCAAGCAACACACAAGAACAAGGACACTATATATAATAAGGTAATAAAAATGCACTCGATCAGAAGACAGAATCAGAAGTCACAATAAAAAGATTTTGATTATGGAAGAATAGAAAAGTGTTAATAGGTAAAGAGCAAACAAGAGAACAAGATGAAATAAACAACTGGAAACATCAATCCACCACCATCTATCAAAAGTTATACATGTGATATAAATCATACATTTGGATAAACGGGGGGAAACTTTTTTTTTAACTAATATTGGAGGGGAGGGAGAGATACTGCCAATAAAAATATAAATAAAATCAATACTTATAATGATCCAAATACCAAAGTAAGGAACCATACCAAGCATCAAACAACAGGCAAGAATTAACACAGAGATACAATATTAAGGTAATGTTATAAAAGTCACTGATTCAGAAACGAAAATGAGAAGTAAGAATCAATGATGATTTTGAGTTGAATAAAAAAAAAATAAAAAAAAATAATAAAGAAAGCAAGAAAAACAAAGAACAAACAAAAACAAAACAAAACAAAGAAAGGGCGCAATAATTAAAGAGTAAATATGAGAATTTGATGAGGTTAAATGACTAAAAACATCAATCCACCACCATCTATCATCAAAATAAGTCCCATAAAAATAAGATTTTGATAAAAGGGGGGAAAGAACAACAACAACAGGTAAGGAATACGACAGAGATACAATATTAAGGTAATGTTATAAAAAGACACTCATTCAGAAACAAAATATGAAGTAAGAATCAATGATGATTTTGATTTGAATAATAAAACAAAAACAAAACAAAACAAAAAAATAAACAAAACAAAAACAAAACAAAACAAAAAAACAAAAAAACAAAAACAAAAAAAGGCGCAAAAATTAAAGAGCAAACATGAAAATATGATGAGGTTAAATGACTGAAAACATCAAACCACCACCATCTAGCATCAAAATAGTCCCATAAAACATGTATTGATAAAAGGGGGAAAGAACAACAACAACAAAAAACCCAACTCACACACACACCACACACACACTCACACACACACACACACACACACACACACACACACACACACACACACACACACACACACACACCCCGCAAACACGCAAACACGCAAACCACAACACACACACACACACACACACACACACACACACACACACACACACACACACACACACACACACACTCACACACACACACACACACACACACACACACACACACACACACACACACACACACACACACAGGGAGGGAGAAAGAGAAGGGGGAGAAGGAGAAGTGGATATAGTTGGTTTATTATTTTTGGTGCATCAAGTGGATTAGAAGGTGATTTTTGAAGGTTGTCAATGATTGGTGCTCTTTAATTGAATCGGGAAGGGAGTTCCACAGCACAGGGCCTGAGTATAGTAAACTAGATTTAAATAAGTCTATTCTTGGGATTGGGACGCTTGGCTTTTCAGTATTTCTGGAATGATTCATTGCGAACTTATCTCTTAAGGATGTGGGGACAGCTCCTGCCATTATCTTAAACATAAAAATGTCTTTGTTATATTTTAGTCTTTGTTGTAGGGGGAGAATATTTAACTGAGTATAATCCACTTCAAGTAAGGTTGTTTTCTTCAGGAGGATAAGTTTGAGAGCACGTTTATACAGACTTAGTAACGGTTTCATAGTGTTTGCACTGGCAGAATCCCAGAGGGTTGAGGCATAGTCTATTGATGATTGTATGTAAGCTTGGAAGAATAATTTCCTTGAATTTTGGTCAAGGAAATGTTTAATTTTAGTCAATTGATATACTCTTTGGGACAAATATTTGCATAGATGAGATACGTGGTAGAACCAGCTGAGATTTTCATCGATTGTTACTCCTAGAACTTTGTGATGAGAGGTTTGTTCAATTGCTTCCTTTCTTATATGGATTGGAAACTGTTTATTAGGTAAATTTTGTCGCTTTTGTCTGGTGGTGATAAGCATGCATTTTGTTTTTTGGGGGTGAATAGACATATGGTTCAGTTCTGTCCATTTGACAAGATCATTGCAGCTTTGTTGTAATATGGTTGCAAGAGAGTCAATGTCGTTATGGCTTGTATGTATGGTTGTATCATCAGCAAATAGTTCACATTTAGATTTGATAAGTAGAGGAAGGTCATTTATGTATAATGAAAAGAGAATTGGACCTAGTATAGATCCCTGTGGTACTCCATAATGAATGGGTTTTAGATTGGATGTGGATGTAGTTGTTGAGACACACTGTTGTCTGTTTTTAAGATAAGAAGCGAGTAGTTCTAGACTATTTGATGATAGATTGTACAGGTCTAGCTTTCTGATGAGAAGTGTGTGGTCAATTGTATCAAATGCTTTTTTGAAATCTACAAATAATACTCCACAAAATTTGTTTTCATTAATGTTTGATAGCCAATTGTCTATGAGACTAGTCAGTGCAGTATGACATGAGTGATTTTGTCTGAATCCTGATTGATTAGGGTGAAGTAAGTCGTTACTGTCTATATGACGGACTAAGTGTTTATTTATATGTTTTTCCAGGGGGTTTGAAAGGAGGGATATAATAGAGATTGGCCTATAATTTGAGGGATCTGAAGTGTCACCAGATTTGTGGATGGGGATTACTTTAGCAGTTTTGAGGGCATTGGGGAAATAGTTCTTTTCAAGACATTGGTTATATATATATGTTAGGGTGTCTGTGATAACTGGAGCTGACAGAGAGAGAGAGAGAGAGAGAGAGAGAGAGAGAGAGAGAGAGAGAGAGAGAGAGGAGAGAGAGAGAGAGAGAGAGAGAGAGAGAGAGGAGAGAGAGAGAGATCAAATCAAATCAAATCAAATCAAATCAAATCAAATCAAATCAAATCAAAATTTTATTTCCGGATAGTACATTGAGTAAGTAATAAATTTGCTTTTTTCATCAAGCCATCTATCTAGCAAAAAACAACAACAAAACAAAACAAAACAAGAAAAAAAAGCACTTAAACAAAAAGCTCTTAATTAACCAAAGAACAGACAACTAAACAGAAATGAAGCATCAAGCAAACAGGCAAAGTACAACCAAGAAAACCCCACCCCAAAATATTTAGCTACAGCATAGTTACAACTCATAACAACAAAATGAACTCAAAGGAACTAAAGAAAATACAATGTATACAAAGGAACTAAAGAAGAGAGAGAGAGAAGTGAGAGAGAGAGAGAGAGAGAGAGAGAGAGAGAGAGGAGAGAGAGAGAGAGAGAGAGAGAGAGAGAGAGAGAGAGAGAGAGAGAGAGAGAAGAGAGAGACAGAGACAGAGACAGAGAAGAGAGCAGAGGAGACAGAGAGAGACAGAATCTTTTTGAGGGTTAAAAGCTTAAGTTGACGCAACTTTTTGTCATGGCGTAGGCACAATGTACGTTAGTGTGCATCTAGATGCATTGATGATGGTGTCGGTGTCTGTCTTTGCTTGTTTGTCTGTCTGTCTGTCCGTCCGTCTGTATGTCTCTGCCTCTGTCTGTATCTGTCTGTCTGTCTGTCTGTCTGTCTGTCTGTCTGTCTGTCTGTCTGTCTGTCTGTCTCTCTCTCTCTCTCTCTCTCTCTCTCTCTCTCTCTCTCTCTCTCTCTCTTCTCTCTCTCTCTCTGGGGACGGATGGCCTAATGGTCAGAACATTGCGCTGGCAATTTGACGACCTGGGTTCGAGTCCGGTTGGGGAGATTTTTCTCCTGGAGTTAACATCAGTGCTGACTCCACTCTCCCCAAAAGTCCTTTGGATGAGACTGTAAATCGAGGCCCCGTGTGCGAACGCACGCAGAACATCTCGCGCACACGTTAAATCCTGTTCCGCTTTTCGTAAGAGTAGGCCATTGTGTGCCGTGGGAACAGATGACAATGATTTACAAAACTGCATACACACGGGGACTGGATATAAAAAAACACAAGAGTGTTTATCCCATTATCCTCGATATAAAAGAATAAATTCTCCTCTCTCTCTCTCTCTCTCTCTCTCTCTCTCTCTCTCTCTCTCTCTCTCTCTCTCTCTCTCTC
>CM060347.1:30849591-30879591 GCA_030674155.1 Stramonita haemastoma | reverse complement strand
ATGTAAGACTGTTGAACAGCAAGAATGATTTGCTGCTGTTTTGACAATGTGTGTGTGTGTGTGTGTGTGTGTGTGTGTGTGTGTGTGTGTGTGTGTGTGTGTGTTTTATTTTATCTATTTAAAAAAAAATCATTTGATTCTTTTATATCAAGGATAATGGAATAAGCACTGGGTGTTTTTTTTACATTCAGTCCCCATGTGTATGCAGTTTTGTAAATCTTGTCATCTGTTCCCACTGGTACACAATGGCCTACTCTTATGAAAAGCGGAACAGGATTTGACATGTGCGCATGATGTTCTGCGTGTGTTTGCACATGGGGTCTTGGTTTATAATCTCATCCAAAGGATTTGGGGGGGAGTGGAGTTGGCACTTTTTGCCCTTTTTGCCCTTGCTGTTGTTTTTGATTAGTTTTTAGTTAGTGGGTTTTATTTTGTTGTTGTTGTTGCTTTTTTATGGTTGTTGTTGTCTTGTTTTGTATCATGATAATATCCCTAATAAGGGTGTGGACTGGATGTAAAAATGCACATGAGTGTTTATGCGTTATCTTCAAAATGAAAGAATTTGAGTCTCTCTCTCTCTCTCTCTCTCTCTCTCTCTCTCTCTCTCTCTCTCTCTCTCTCTCTCTCTCTCTCTCTCTCTCTCTCTCTCTCTCTCTCTCTCCCCCCCCTCTTACTGTCTCATTTTTGACTTATTGGTCTGTTTTGTCACTATCTATATTATGTTATGTAATATTTGTTTATTTTTAATGAATGATTTTTATTTTTTGTATGGATTTGTTTATGCCCTGAATGGAAAGGCTTTCCTTGTTTTCTGCTTTGATGGCACAAAGTCTCTCCAAGATGGTGATCATGTTGGTATTGAATGCATGTTAGTTGTGTTCGTGAGCGTGCACACATGTGCATATGTATATGTGTGTGTATTTATTTTATTCTTTAATTTTGATGGAAATGAAATGATCACATGTGTTGTTTTTTTACTTCCAATTCCCACATGTTTTTTTTTTTACTTCCAGTCCCCTGTGGTATACACAGACTTGTTCTCCTTGCTATTTGGAAAAAATCAGAAAGTATGGAAATGTGATTTCAGTTACTCACTCGGCTTTGACAGTTTTCTCTCCTGTCATTTACCATGTCCTGGCCATTTGTCCCGGTTAGGAAAAAACTGACCCCCCAAAATTATTGTAAGTTAGGTAATGAAATTTTGGGAATTATCTCATAATACACTGAGTAAATTGGTGTCCAATTATAAAGGTTTTTACTTTAATAGTTTAGGTAGTAGGTAAAAAATAAAGACGAAAAGGTAACGGTGTCCCATAACCGAAGGCGGTTGTAGGGGAGCGAGGCATCAGAGACCTCAGCTTCTCTAGGGGCCAGCATATTGAGGGTGGTGCCCATCTCTTCTCCCTCGCTGCTTTACCTTCCCTGACCCTGAAGAGGGCAGGTACCCATTTACATCTGGGTGAACTGTACTGAAGCCAAGGTGTGCAAACGGTCACCCATCCAACTGGTAACCACACTCGATGCTGCTTAACTTCGACAGGGGGAAAGCAAGTGCTCTGATCACTTGGGTATCCCGGCCCCACTTAGCTAGTAGAGTAAGTATTCCTAATTTTTGTTCTGAAAACTCACAACTTTTAGACTGTATCCCAGGAACCACAAGGAGGTGAAACAAGCCGTCCAATGCTTAAAAAAAAAATTACAAACAATAATTGAAGTTTATTTTAGATGAAAATGATAGGTACTAGGATGTGGTATTGTGCACATATAATTCAGGAAACTGAAATGAAAGGGGTGGCATTCTTGTGGCATGTGGAGGCTAGGTGATCCAGAACTGGGTGGAACACAAGGAAAATGACTAAAATCGCAATGCCAGTCCCAAGCATGAACTGTAAAAACTCATCCCCTTTCATATCTGTTGCATCCAACTGCTCACTTTTGCTTGACCCTTGACTGCTTCACCCACCTCCGTCCCCTCTTCTTGGCTGTGCAGTGAGTGGGATTTGGCAGATTCGATACCTCCCTCCCCCTCTCTCTCTCATCAGAAAAGTTTAATTATTATCATCACTCCCTTCATTAATGTCAGAACATTCAGTGTGATGCATTTCAATAACTTTGATAAGACCCAAACGTTGTCTTTCTTGTCTTTTATTGCGCTTTGTTGTTGCTAAGGTGAAGCATCGGACGCCATTTTTGTCACTGACAGTAACGATAATTTTATGCAGAGGGTCAGGTCACGACCCAGCATAGGCCTAGCAAAACATTAAGACAGGCCTATGTTCTGATTGGTTGCTTTCGACAGAGAACGAGGCCTGCAATGCTATTATTAGCCTAGGGTATAACATTATGGTGCTAGTCTCTGAATTGAAAACTGTCTAAACCTCGGATTCCCGATCGGGAACGTTCTTGCAAAAACTGTTGTGTGACGAATGCTCTTGATCAGGAGCATTTGGGCAGAGAGAGTGAATTGAAATCCGATTTTTTTCAACAAAACCCCCGGAAAATCGAAAACACGATCTGCTATCTTCAGGGACTCGATTCATCTCGTCACGTTGTCTGCTATCGTTCAGATACTATGCATTGTCTCCCCTTAGGTCCACAATGCATGCGTCTGGCACCTCTTTCAAAACAAACATGGCAGCAAGTGAAAATACTGACAAAACTGACACATTCACAAGCAAAGATGTGGAGTAAACACAAAATTACGGTAGCAGGCCAGGCTTGGGCTACAAAAGGTACTATTTTGGATATAGATCTATGCATAAACAGCAAAATTGACTATTGGTTTTGCCTGTGGCATTGGCTAGGCTAGTGAAATTTAATCTTTTATTCCCACGTGGTGTCTAAAAGTAGAACAAGTTGAAAAATAACAAACCAGGGCACTTAGGTCATAAAGGGCTGATTTCTTAGCAAATCATGGAATAGTGAACCTTTTGATCTTGGAAAATCAGTTGATTGTTAAAACGTCATAGTGACTGGTTGTGAAGTTGCATGGTATAGAACAATCTCTACTCTGCTGTTGTATTGGACAGCAGCAAAGCATGCTCTACACTGGGCTTGGTTTTCTGGCTATGCAAAATGTCATGGCAATTCCACTCCATCAGATGAATTTATAATCTGCTGGGGGCTTGTTTCACTTTTCGTAAAAGTAGGCTATTGTGTACCAATTGGAACGGATGACAAATTTTACAAAACTGCAAACACAGGGGGACTGGATGTAAAAAAGCAAATGGGTGATTATTCCATTATCCTTTTAAAAAAATGCAACCGTTATAATTTATGCTCAAAGCGTTTTGCATACATTTTACACACGGGATGTCGGTTTATAGTCTCATCAGGATGTGTGTGTGTGTGTGTGTGTGTGCACGCGCGTGGGCGTGTTTGCACACTCTTGTGAGCACGTCCCTCTCTTTCCTTGTGTTGACATTTTATAATTGTTTTGGTTCTTTTCACTTTTTATTTCATCTATAAATGGGTGGGTTTTATTTCTTTCTTTGATGATAATGAACTCTCTCTCCCTCTCTCTCTCTCCCTCTCTCTCTCTGTCTCTCTCAGAAAACCCCCCTGATATTACTGACAAATATAGGGTACTGAGCAACCACCTTTTGTCACAGTCTCAGACAAGTCTTCTGTTCACAGACAAACACATTGTAATGACCTGATCAAGACGTCAGGCCATCCTGAAGAGGTCAGTGATACAGTGACTCACTCAGGATGGTGTGTTTGCAGGATGGACAGACAGACAGATGGACAGACAGACGGCTGCAGAGTGACCAACTCAGTTACAGTTCATACAGTTGGCTGCACAGGTCTGTAAGTCATTGCTGTGCTACCTGGCAAGTACCAGAAAGGTATGTGTGTGATTTGGCGATCTGTTAAAACTTGTGTCTGTCTCTGTTGGTGTGTGTGTGTGTGTGTGTGTGTGTGTGTGTGTGTGTGTGTGTGTGTGTGTGTGTGTGTGTGTGTGTGTGGTGTGTGTTGTTGAATTCTTTTATTTCAAGAAAAATAGCAGCACATACCTTTTTATTTTTTTTACATCCAGTCCCTGTGTGAAATATAGTTTTATGAATTTTGTCATCCGTTCCAACCGGCACACAATGGCCTACTCTTTCGAAAAGCAGAATAGGTTTTAATGTGGCTAGATGTTCTGCATGTGTGTCAAACATGGGACTTCAGTTATAAAGTCTCATCCGAAGGACTTTTGGGGGAGTGGAATCAGCACTGATGTTAGTTAGCTTCAGGAGAAAATATCCTCTTGAATGGGATTCAAACCCATCGCATCAGCAAATCACGAGCGCAATGTGCAACACTCTAACCAGCCAGGCTATACTGTCCTCTGTGTGTGTGTGGTGTGTGTTTTGTGTGTGTGTGTGTGTTGTGTGTGTTTTGTTATTTATTTATTCTTTTATATCGAGGATGATGGAATAAGCAATAATATGCTTTTTTACATCCAGTCCCCGTGTGTATGCAGTTTTGTAAATGTCATCTGTTCCCACTGGCACATGATGGCCTACTCTTACGAAAAGCGGAACAGGATTTATTGTGTGCGCAAGATGTTCTGCTTGCGTTTGCACACAGGGGTCTCGGTTTATAGTCTCATCTAAAAGACTTTTGGGGAGAGAGAGAGGGAGGAGAGAGAGAGAGAGAGAGTAGTGTGTGTGGGTGTGTGTGTGTGTGTGTGTGTGTGTGTGTGTGTGTGGTGTGTGTTATTTTTTGTATTTTGTACCACTTTATGTCACAGCAGATTTCTCTGCATGAAATTCAGGCTGCTCTCCCGTGGAGAGCGCGTCGCCACAAGTGCAGCGTGTACCCATTTTTTTTCTTTTTCCTGCATGCAACTGATTTGTTTCCCTATCAGAGTGGCTTTTTTACAGAATTTTGCCGGGGTCAACCCCCTTGTTGCCATTGGCTCTTTTACGTCACTAAATAGTGATGTGTAACACACAGGACCTCGGTTTATCGTCTCATCCAAAGACTAGTGCCCAACCACCACTCAGGGTTCTAATGGATGGGGAAAAAGTTTCGGGGTACAAACCACCGCACACTACCCAGACTTTTTACTTTCTAGGCAAGGTGCGTTACTACCTAGACCACCGATCACTATATCGGTGTGTGGTGTGTGTGTGTTTGTTGTGTGTGTGTGTGTGTGTGTGTTGTGTGTGTGTGTTGTGTATGTGTGTGTGTGTGTGTGTGTGTTTGACAGTGTGTGTGTTTGACTATGTGTGTGTGAGACTGTGTGTGTGTGTGTGGTGTGTGTTGTGTTTGGTGTGTGTGTGTGTTGTTGTGTGTGTGTGTGTGTGTGTGTGTTGTGGTGTGGTGTGTGTTGTGCGCGGCGCGTGTGTATGTATGTATGTGTGTGTGAGCTGTGTGTGCGTGTGTGTGTTGTGTGTGTAGTGTGTGTGTGTGTTATCTGTCTGTGTTTCTGTGAGTGTGTGACTCTGTGTGTTTGTGTGTGTGATTCTGTGTGTGTGTGTTATTTTATTTATTTTATTATTTTATTTTATTCTTTTATATCGAGGACAATGGGATAAGCACTCTTGTGCTTTTTTACATCCAGTCCCTGTGTGTATGCAGTTTTGTAAATGTCATCTATTCCCACGGCACACGATGGCCTACTCTTGCAAAAAGTGAACATGATTTAACATGTGCGCAAGATGTTTGCGTGCATTCACACAGGGCTTCGGTTTATAGTCTCATCCGAAGGACTTTGGGAGAGAGTGGAGTCAGCACTGACGTTAACTCCAGGCGAAAAATCTCTAAACGGAATCGAACCTGGGTCGTGTGTGACTCTGTGGTGTGTGGGTGTGTTGTGTGTGATGTGTGTGTGTGTAGTGTGTGTGTGTTGTGTGTGTGTGTTTGTGTGTGTGTGTGTTTTAGTGTGTGTAGTGTGTGTGTTTTAGTGTGTGTGTTTTAGTTGTGTTGTGTGTGTTTTTAGTGTGTGTGTGTTTTAGTGTGTGTGTGTGTGTGTGTGTGTCTATATGCCCAAGAAGGTATGGTAGAACCAACCTCTCTGCCTCTCAACAAAAATCCAAGGACACAGAGCTGTGGTGGCCCTGCCCTGTCGTATGGTTCAGACCCTGGGTCCTGCACAGTCATCAGCTGATCAAGCTGTTGGAGCGCTTCATTAACACGCCTTCCTTTGAGTTCCACCCTTGGTGTCCAGTGGCAAGATGATGTCACCATTGAAGAAATTCTTCACAGAGCCAACCTGCCTGGTCTGGAGTCCATAGTGCTGCAGCAGAAACTGTGTTAGGCTGAAGATGGAGCAAGGTGGAGGACACAAGTAAAAACTGAAGGTGTCTTTTTGGCCAGCTGAAACAGGGCAAAAGTCACTGCTACATTCCCAGGAAAGGCTTCAGAGACAAACTGAGGAAGCAGCTGTCATAGGCAGAATCCACACCAGACATGGCATTGGGACAAGTTTCATATTCCACCAGAAGAGCCATCAGAGAGTTTGAACTGCAGAGAAGCATCTCAGCAAAAAAGAAATGTAAGAGGCTGGAGGGGTGATGAGGGGATGACCAGCAACAGTGGCAGTTCCTTCCTTCATGTGCCCAGCATGCAGCAGAATGTGCTCCTCACCCATCAGTTTCTTCAGTCACCTCAGGGCTTGTAGAAACGGAAACCGTCTCCTTTCCTCCCATGGTTCTCCCAGGCAAAGAGCCAGCCTTCATCACTACATAGATGCATGTTGTACAGAGTTTGTCATGTAGTCTAAACTTTTAGTACTTACTCTTTTTGTTGTGGACATTAGAAAGGTGTGCTTTATAAACCAAACAAAACATCTTAGTGATATTTCTATCAGAGGGGAATGGCCCATTCTGTCCGGAATGTAAAAAACAAACCCAAACCAAAAGGGTTCCTGACTTACACATAAAACATTGCTGGAAGACCTGATGATGTTTTAAAGTACTGCAGTCTGGTAAGTGATCACCTTGAGGCCAGATGAGAATCGATCAAGCTTTTCTACCGAAAGATGAAACCGTGAACATTGCTAGCTTTGTAGTTGAAGAATGTCAAAAGTATTCCATGTCAGTTGAGAAGAGTAAACATGCCAACCAAGTTTTCATTTTCTTTTTTAGTGGTCAGCTGATTGAGAAGGTGTCTCTGTGTGCACAGCCTTCCATACACGCTCCCCCACAACTGCCAAGAAATCACTCAGCTGATGCTAGAGCACACAAAGCAGATGTGTAAATACACAAAGCAGATCATAAATATGCATTAGTATACAAACGCACAAAGCAGATTTATATGTTAGTATACAAATACACAAAGCAAATGCATGAGAAATCTGCTGTGACATAAAGTGGTATAATGAATACACATACACACAGCAGATGCGCAAAATATATATGTTACTATACAAATACACAAAAGCAGATGCATGAATACACATGCACACAGCGGATGCTCAAAACATGTATGTCACTATTCAAATACACAAAGCAGATGCAAGAGTACACAAATGCACGAAGCAGATGCACAAATACACATATCAAGTTTATACATTACTCACCAAATACAGGACAACAAGAACCTCCCCCTGAACAGCAAACTCGGGTATACCAGGCGTGTGATCTCAGCGCTCCGCTGTACGGCAGCCAAACCTGGACACCAGACACCAGACAGGAGAACTACAGGCCTGCACAGTTTTCATCTTCCTGTGATCTCAGCCCTCAGCTGTGTGGCAGCCAGACCTGGACACCAGACAGGAGAACTACAGGCCTGCACAGTTTTCATCTTCCTGTGATCTCAGCGCTCCGCTGTACGGCAGCCAGACCTGGACACCAGACAGGAGAACTACAGACCTGCACAGTTTTCATCTTCCTGTGATCTCAGCTCTCAGCTGTGTGGCAGCCAGACCTGGACACCAGACAGGAGAACCACAGGCCTGCACAGTTTTCATCTTCCTGTGATCTCAGCTCTCAGCTGTGTGGCAGCCAGACCTGGACACCAGACAGGAGAACTACAGGCCTGCACAGTTTTCATCTTCCTGTGATCTCAGCTCTCAGCTGTGTGGCAGCCAGACCTGGACACCAGACAGGAGAACTACAGGCCTGCACAATTTTCATCTTCCTGTGATCTCAGCTCTCAGCTGTGTGGCAGCCAGACCTGGACACCAGACAGGAGAACTACAGGCCTGCACATTTTTCATCTTTGCTGTCTGCATAAAGTCCTAGGCATGACTTGGGAGGCCAAAGTCCCCTACACATGTATCTGTAGTTGTGTTCTGGACCAGTCACACTCCCTCAACATGTGCTGTTTGCTGTGTCAGTGCTGTCTCAGCTGCACTGGTCATCAGCACTGTAAGAAGGACATGGACACTGGTCATCAGCACTGTAGGAAGGACATGACACTGGTCATCAGCACTGTAGGAAGGACATGACACTGGTCATCAGCACTGTAAGAAGGACATGGACACTGGTCGTCAGCACTGCAGGAAGGACATGGACACTGGTCATCAGCACTGTCTGAAGGAAGGACATGACACTGGTCATCAGCACTGTCTGAAGGTAGGACATGACATTGGTCATCAGCACTGTAGGAAGGACATGACACTGGTCATCAGATGGAGGACATGACACTGGTCATCAGCACTGTAGGAAGGACATGACACTGGTCATCAGCACTGTAAGAAGGACATGGACACTGGTCATCAGCACTGTAGGAAGGACATGACACTGGTCATCAGCACTGTAGGAAGGACATGACACTGGTCATCAGCACTGTAGGAAGGACATGACACTGGTCATCAGCACTGTAGGAAGGACATGACATTGGTCATCAGCACTGTAAGAAGGACGTGGACACTGGTCATCAGCACTGTAGGAAGGACATGACACTGGTCATCAGCGCTGTAAGAAGGACATGGACACTGGTCATCAGCACTTAGGAAGGACATGACACTGGTCATCAGCACTGTAAGAAGGACGTGGACACTGGTCATCAGCACTGTAGGAAGGACATGACACTGGTCATCAGCACTGTAAGAAGGACATGGACACTGGTCATCAGCACTTAGGAAGGACATGGACACTGGTCGTCAGCACTGTAGGAAGGACATGGACACTGGTCATCAGCACTGTAGGAAGGACATGGACACTGGTCATCAGCACTGTCTGAAGGAAGGACAGGACACTGGTAATCAGCACTGTCTGAAGGTAGGACATGACATTGGTCATCAGCACTGTAGGTAGGACATGACACTGGTCATCAGCACTGTAGGAAGGAAGGACATGACACTGGTCATCAGATGAAGGACATGACACTGGTCATCAGATGAAGGACATGACACTGGTCATCAGATGAAGACATGACACTGGTCATCAGCACTGTATAAAGGATGGCTCCTGTACAGACTGGCGCAGGACATGGATTGTCCTTCAAGGCGTCCAGCACTGGCTTCATGGATGTGAGCACATGGGACAGGAAAGCTGGACATCAGCTCTGACAGTGGGGAATCCCATGCAGAAAATGGCAACACTAGAGGAACACAGCACATGAAGGAATTTACAGGGAAGAGAGGAGAGATCCAGAGTGGAAGGACAGAAGAAGCTGCTGAAAGCAAGACAGCAAAACCAGGCCATTCAACCCACCTTCCTTTTTTTTTTAAAGGATAATGGGATAAGCATTTTTCTGCTTTTTTTTGTCTTAACATCCAGTCCATGTATATATGCAGTTTTATTAATTTGTTATCTGTTCCCACTGGCATACAATGGCCTACTCTTCCAAAACGTGTTCGCAAGATGTTCCCCATGCGTTTGCACACAGGACCTTGGCCTGGGTTTATAGTCTCGTTTGAAGGATTTTTCGGGGGGATTGGAGTGAGCACTGGTGGTGTGTGTGCATATGCATCATACATGCATGCATGCGTGTGTGTTGTGTGTGTGTGTGTGTGTGTGTGTGTGTGTGTGTGGTGTGTGTGTTATGAGAGAGTGAGGGGGTGGGGAGATAGATAGATAGATAGATAGATAGATAGATAGATAGATAGATAGATAGATAGATAGATAGATAGATAGATAGATAGAAGAGAGAAGAAGACAGACAGACAGACAGACAGACAGAGAGAGGGGGGGCATAAAGCTATATATATATCTGTCAGTTAGCAGCGGTGTACATGTTTCGTTTTTCTTTTTGTTACTATTGTTGTTATAGTTTATGACCTTCCCCACCTCCCACCCTTTTGCCTTTCCTTGTTGTCAGGATTTGGTTCTATACTCAGTATATTACTGTTCACCATATCTAGTATAAGTTCCATTGTGTAGTGTGCCATCATGACAGGTTTACTGATAGTCAGGATTCCTTAGAACTGTCTTCATTATAACTGTTCACAGTCTGTGTAGCTGGTGCCATCATGACAGGTTTACTGATAGTCAGGATTCCTTAGAACTGTCTTCATTACAACTGTTTCACAGTCTGTGTAACTAATGCCATTATGACAGGTTTACTGATAGGATTCCTTATGTCTTCAGTATAACCCTTAGTCTGTGTAGCTGATGCCATCATGATATCCAAGGTTTGTACAGTCAGGGTTGAGAGGTCAGTGTGTTATTCTTCAAGGTCATTACAGTCAAGGTTGACAGGTCAGTGTGTTATTAATCAAGGTCAGTACATTGTGGGTTGACAAGTCAGTGTGTTGTTTTTTCAAGGTCAGTACAATCAGGGTTGACAGGCAGTGTGTTATTATTCAAGGTCAGTACATCAGGGTTGACAGACAGTGTGTTATTATTCAAGGTCAGTACAGTCAGGTTAACAGGACAGTGTGTTATTATTCAAGGTCAGTACAGTCAAGGTTGACAGGTCAGTGTGTTATTATTCAAGGTCAGTACAATGTGGGTTGGTGTGTTTTGGACTGAGTGTCAGTCTCCTCTGTTCAATTCTTTATCATTCCACATCATCCTGTTTAGTTTGAGAACAACTTAATGTCTGATGTCAGCTAACTACTCATCCCCATGAGCCTTGTTAAAAATAAAATTCCTTTGAGGTCTACCCCTGGATCAGTTGTAAGAATCTGGCAGGCTTTTCTTTGAGGAATCAAGCTTATTTGGATTGTTGTAGTCATAATATTTCTGTTTCTTTGCTTCTTGATTTAAAATGCTTTTGAACTGTCAGATGCATGTTCTGCAAAATCCTATTGAAAAAAATTTAATGTTCAGTTGCCTTGAAAATAGCACTGGTTTTGTAAGCTTCAATAGATGTCTTGCCGATATTTTTTAAAGTATGACTTTTCAGGGTGTGGTCAGGCTGGGCACTGTTCAGTAACATGACTCTGTCCAATATGAACCTGAAATTCTCTCCAGCAGTCTGCAGGACATTGACACCAGTGTTAGCCTATCATGGAGTTTTTAGCTATCAAGGATCAGGGAATGAAAATAAATGATTGAAAATTTAAAAGAAACCCCACAAACGGCACAATCACAAACACAGACAGGCACGCACACACACATCGCGTGCACAACACACACACACACACACACACACACACACACACACACACACACACACACACACACACACTCACCACAACACCACACACTACACACAACACACACCACACACACACACCCACATACACACACACAAACACATACACACAACATAACACACAACACAGAACCAACACAACACACCACAACAAAACACACACACACACACACACACACACACACACACACACACACACACACACACACACACACACACACACACACAACACACACACACACACAAAGAGCAAAAGATCTCGACAGGTATGTTGTTGAATGTTTAGAATTACGGTGTAGGGTTTTTTTATATATAAATATCTCCATAAGGTAACAATTTGAAATGTAAGGCTGTGTCTTAGAAGCTTTGGTCAGTGATGACAGTCTTCAGATGTTAGGGATAACAGAGTTGTTGAATTGACCTTACAGTGGACATAGGCAGAGAGCTGTTAACTCTGTTCAGGTTCGGGAGATGACTGGGTTGAGGGTGTAAAAAGTCGTCCTAATAATAATAATAAATGGAATTTATATAGCGCTATATCTTGCAAAAACAAATCAAAGCGCTAATGGCCGTCATTGCCTTGTAGCTTTATTTCTTTTTCTTCTTCTTTTAGTAGAGTTTTGATGTTTTTTTCTGAGATACAGGTTGGTCTATGGGACACACACACACACACACCACACGCAACCACACACACACCCACACACACACACACACACCACAACCACACACACCACACCACACCACCACCACAACCACACCACACACAACACACAGAGTACTTTAGTACTGCTAAGATCTGCTACCATCTACAGCTGTATTGTATTAGTTCTTGCTGCTCAACTTCTTTTGTTCCAGTTCTACTAGTTCATCATCAGCCACAATTTTTCTGAGGAGGTTAGAATTGCTCATGGCGTATTGTGGTTAGGATATTCTTTGATTTCCTTCTACCATTTCTTGATCACATTGATCTGAGGTCCATGACTGTAGTATTTAAAACCTTGATGCATGACCAGCACTTGAACCTAGATACATACCTGTAGCACTTGACCCTTGAAATATGATTATATCTTGTTATCTTTGATACAAGACTGTAGCACTTGAACCTAGATACATGATTGTATCCCATTATCTTAAATACACAGCTGTAGCACTTTTGATTTAAATGTATGGCAGTGTAGTATTTTTTACTTAGATACATTGCTATTATGATTATGCAGTAATTCAAACTTGAATATATATGACTGTAATATTTGAAATTTAGGCTAAATTTTATCACTATGCAGCATTCTACATTTAGATTTGACTATGACATATGATATTTTAAACGTAGATGTATACCGCCCCCCCCCCCCCCCCCCCCCAAAGTAAATCTTGTGGAACCGGGAAGGCCAGACAGGGATCAGACTGCATCCTTACTAAGTGCAGACGTTGTGTTCATTTTCTCTGATGCCCTTCTGTCACTTCACAATGCAGGGACTAGTCTTTGTGCCAAGCTTTGCTCAGTATTTTCTTAAAGGATTAGTGACTGGCTTTTGTTGGGGTAATAGATATCCCCATTTTCTCTAGGTCAGTATTCATTCTCAGTTTTCTTAAAGTCAGTACACATTTGACAAGGTTTAGTGTTTGCTTGCTGCAGCATTTGTTAGGAAGCTTCAGTAGATGCGTATCATTGGATATTTTCTTCATTTGGTTTCTTAACTGATAAGTTTCTCTTCTATATCTTTTACCAGAGTTCAGTCTGAAGAGAATGTCAACACTTTGCTTTGACTAGGCATGTCTTTGTAAACTTACCAGCTTGCAGCAACCCCCTCCCCCCCCCCCAACACACCCTTACCATGTAAAGACAGACACACACACAAACGCACGCATGTATGCATATAAGTGCATGTGATGGGAATAGGGATGCAGAAGATACTGAGAGAGAGAGATATAAAGATGACTAAATTTTATTTACTGGTGGTAACACATTAGGCACAATAACTTTTTTTTTTAAACTCAACCCTCAGAGAGAGAGAGAGTGAGAGAGAGAAGAGAGAGAAGAGAGAGAGAGAAGAGAGAGAGGAGAGAGAGAGAGGAGAGAGAGAGAAGTTCAACCCAATGAATACTTTTTTTTTTCATTTGCTAGACTTCCAAATTAATTTTCAGAACCAGTGTTGAAGAGACACATTTGTCAGCAGTGAACTCCTGTGGTAAGCCACACTCCCTTACACCCAAAAGTAACTCGAGATTCATTCCTTTCGGGGTTATCAAATGGGGATTCATAAAACATTCACTCAAGGCATGAAAGTCCTTTTCAGAATGTGCACACACACACTACCACTACCACTACACCACACACGCTCACCCATGCATGAATGTGTACACTCACACACATGGACGCATGCACGCAGGCATGCACACATATCCACCTGCACCCCACACCACCACTTACTCACCCAGGATGTGGACCAGCCTCCATAGTAGTGATATGGTTGGCTGAAAGCGCCCATCCCCTCCCAATATTGCGATGGTCAGCAACGTCAAGTAAGAGCACTAAAAGAGAGTAAGTACCGCTAGTCTACCAACGCTCAGGCTCGAGAAAGCTCCTGTCGTGCTCTTAAGAAATGGCGCCTGGCCGGAAGCTATTGGGAAACATTTGGGTCGTGTTCATGCACATGCATGCACGAACACGCACAAGCATGAGCACACACATGCTACACAATTACTCATTACATTAGATTCACACACACATGCATGCATGCATGCACGCACGCACGCACCACACACATATACATACGCACACACACACATACACACACACTTGCACGCATTCGAGCTTAGGCCTACCCAAGTTTATCTTTTTTCCTTTGTCTTCTTCTGTATGTGCAGTTCAACAACATTCTCATGGTTAGATGTTTTTTCCTTGTATCATTCATTCAACTTTACAAACAAAGACACATATATTCACTCCTATCTCCTCCTCCCCTTGTCCAGTCTAAAATCACTTGTTAGTGGATAGATGTTAAAACGAAGACACACACATACGCACACATACAAACACACACATATGCACGCATGCATGCATGCACTCATCCACACCACCACCTCCACATCACCACCTACTCCCCCAGGATGCGGACAGCCTCCATAGTAGTGATGTGGTTGGCTGAAAGCGCCCATCCCCTCCCAATATTGCGATGGTCAGCAACGTCAAGCAAGAGCACTAAAAGAGAGTAAGTACCGCTAGTCTACCAACGCTCAGGCTCGAGAAAGCTCCTGTCGTGCTCTTAAGAAATGGCGCCTGGCCTGAGGCTATTGGGAAACATTTGGGGTTGTGTTCATGCACATGCATGCATGAACACGCACAAGCATGAGCACACAACGAATGAATACACACACACATGCGCAAACACACACACACATTGTATGAATACACACAAACACATGCAAAAACGCACACACACACACACACACAAACTCACACACAACTTTGTTGATTTTTTAGTGGGGTGGTGGGGGGGGATGGACTTCGATGCCTTGAGGGGTGGTTTGTGAATTTTGTTTGATAGTTCTGAGGGGTGATCCTGTGGTGCTGCAGGGTCTTTGTTGGTGTGTGTTCATCACCGGGGTTGTTTTTTTGTCAATTTGCTTTGAGCATAAATTAGCGTTTTTTTCCAGGTAAAATTGTATTTGCTGGAAAACATTGGTTGAGACTTTGATTTCTCACCAAGAACATTTGACCATATAACAAGGAAGACACACACACATCGCGTGCATACATGTGCAGACACACACACAGGGAAAATGCACTAAAGCATGGGTACATACACACACCTATGTGTCCATCCATAAAAAAACTGCATTCATGTGCAGTATCATTTGCACAAAGAGTAGGAGGGGAGTTTGAGTGAGGGAAATTAATGAGGGGCATGCATGCACGTACATGCATGCGTGCATGTATACACACACACACATGCACATATGCTTATGCGTGCCTAAACTGACATATACTGCCAGATGGAAAACACAATCTTTCTTGTTAGCTGCATGTCCTCTATACATGTGCAAGTTCAGCTTTGTGTAGAAGATGTGTGCAGAACTGACATGTTCATCAGGACAGAGTCAGTCACCTGCAAGTTGGATTTCCTGTTTGTTGGCTTCTTCCATATAGGATTCATTTTCTTATCAGAGTTTGAAAACATGTTTTTACCTGTTCACTCCAAGTTCCTCTATTTTTCTAGTGATAATAATTCTTTTTTACTGACAACTATTATCATCTTTCAGTGAGAAGTTTGCAAGCAAAGTGGTCTTCTGATCTTCTTTGGGTGATCATTTTCTTTTTCCAGAAAAAAAGTTTGTAGTCTCAGCTGTGCCTGGCCTCCCCATCATTGCACAAGATTCCCCTGACAAAGCCAAACTGGACATTCCTTTAACCATTGTCAGTTTTCCTTCTTCCAGCTAAGTTAGCCACTGTTCTAAAACATGCAGATAAAAGGTATATCTTGTGATAGATTATGATGGATTACCCTTTTGCCATCAAAATTATCTTTTCTTCAAGAAAATGTCTGTTCAAAAAGGTAACTTAGCACATTTGACTGCAGAAGCGAAGAAGAGAAAAAGACAAACTCTGTTTGACACGTGGCGCTAAAGATGTTGAATTTGGTCCTTGTTCCCCAAAGTCACAGCCCTACTGCCTGCCTGACTGGTTTAATAGTAATGTACACACAGTGGACATGAATGTACCTGCAGTGACTGAATAGGATTGGTAGTGTGACTTAGCTACATGATTCTGCAGTGGTTGTAAACAGAGGTACATGACTATGTAGCACTGTAGACCTAGAAACAGGACTGTGTACCGCTCAGGTAATTTCTACTCTTTCCTTTTATCGCATCTTTCATTAGGCTGCTCTATTTTTTCTCTGAAGAGTACAAGGAATACAATTATTCATTTGTCACTGATGAATACAGTCTGTTAAGCTTTATGCTCTCTTTTGTTTTTTTTTTTTGTTTTGCCAAACTCATGTGTTTGTAAAAGTTTTTGTCAAAGAGTGGAATGTTGGGAAGGGATGTCAGTTATCAGACAGGTGTTGGTGGTGGGTGACCTCAGGGTCAGATGGTGCACACTGTGGCTTGGTAGGTCCTGTGTTCACGACAGCATGGAGGACCTCACAGAAAGCTGACCAGGAGTCAAAACGAGTAGATATAAAGAGTGTTATAAACGTGAAAACATTCAACAGCATACTAGTAGGTGATACAGAGTGTTAAGAAACCAAAAACATCAGCAACATACAAGGAGATGATAAAGATTGTTCAGAAACATGAAAACAATCAACAGCATAGTAGTAGATGATAAAGAGTGTTAAGAAACACGAAACTCATCCAATAACATACCAGTAGAGATTTTTTTTTTCGGGGGAATGGGTGGGGGATGGGGTGGGGGTTGTTAAACTAGTTAACTACTCCTGATTTTTCAGGTTATAAAATGTTGGAGACAGGGCTGGTAGCTGGTGAAATGACCTGTAGACTCAGTTGGGAAGGTGGCATTTCAAGGAGGCCAAGTCTCAGTGACTTTTCATAAATTGTATTCATTTCATTTCCAGCTGTTAGTATTTTATCCCCCCCCCCCCCCCTTATGTTTTCAGGTGTGGGTTCTAAAAGCTGTAGTCATCAAAACACAAGCTTAATTTCTCATACCCTCTCTCTGCCCTTCAAGTTTATTGTCCGTGTTCTGGCATCATAGATACAAGCTTAAGTTCTCATACTCCATTATCCTTGGTATAAAAGAATAATGAAATAAATAAAATAAATAAAACTATCTGCCCTTCAGTTTATTGTCTTATTCTGGGCATCATAGATACAAGCTTAATTCCTCATACTGATACTCCATTGTCCTCATATAAAAGAATAAATAAAAAATAATATAAATAAATACTCATTATCTGCCTTCAGTATTGTCCAGTTTCGGCATATAGATACAGCTTAATTCCTCATACTGATACTCCATTATCCTCGATATAAAATAATAAATAAATACATAAATAAACAAACTAAGTAAGTAAGTAAATAAATAATATAAATAAATACTCCTTATCTTCCCTCCAGTTATCCTGGGCACTATAGATACAAGCTTAATTCCTCAACTCATACTCCATTATCCTTGACATAAAAAATGAATAAATAAATAAATACTCACTATCTGTCCTTCAGTTTATTGTCCTTGATTCAGACTGGTTTTCCAATATACTTTTTTTTTTCGGCAGTAAGAGGATAAATATATTTCCTGTAAAATTCTGAAATGCAAAGCCTTGGTACAGGGAAGCCTAGTAGTGTCCATGTTCCTTTGTATTGTAGTGATACAAATTGTGGTACAGGGAAGTCCTTAGTTAGTGTCCATGTTCCTTTGTGTTTGTAGTGATACAAATTGTGGTACAGGGAAGTCCTTCAGTGTCCATGTTCCTTTGTGTTTGTAGTGATACAAATTGTTGGTACAGGGAAGTCTATTAGTGTCCATGTTCCTTTGTGTTTGTAGTGATACAATTGTGGTACAGGGAAGTCTAGTCAGTGTCCATGTTCCTTTGTGTTTGTAGTGATACAAGTTGTTGGTACAGGGAAGTCTAGTTAGTGTCCATGTTCCTTTGTGTTTGTAGTGATACAAATTGCTGGTACAGGGAAGTCCTAGTCAGTGTCCATGTTCCTTTGTGTTTGTAGTGATACAAGTTGTTGGTACAGGGAAGTCCTAGTTAGTGTCCATGTCCTTTGTGTTTGTAGTGATACAAATTGCTGGTACAGGGAAGTCCTAGTTAGTGTCCATGTTCCTTTGTGTTTGTAGTGATACAAGTTGCTTGGTACAGGGAAGTCCTAGTTAGTGTCCATGTTCCTTGTGTTTGTAGTGATACAAATTGCTGGTACAGGGAAGTCTAGTTAGTGTCCATGTTCCATTGTGTTTGTAGTGATACAATTGTCTGGTACAGGAAGTCCTAGTTAGTGTCCATGTTCCATTGTGTTTGTAGTGATACAAATTGTCTGGTACAGGGAAGTCCTAGTTAGTGTCCATGTTCTTGTGTTTGTAGTGATCAAATTGTCTGGTACAGGAAGTCCTAGTTAGTGTCCATGTTCCATTGTGTTTGTAGTGATACAAGTTGTTGGTACAGGGAAGTCTTAGTGTCCATGTTCCTTTGTATTTGTAGTGATACAGGTGGCCAGCTCTTTAGAGTATTTCTTCTGTTTGTTGAGTGGACAGTAAGGGAATCTTTCCAGATTGTTTCCCTCTTTTTTGTGGTAGACATGTTACTTTGAAAGGTTGACTGTCATCCCATTGTATGGAAGTGTTGATGATTTGTGTTGTACTGACTATTGTCCATATTTCCTGTCACCTTAAGAATAGTCATTCCATTTGTTGTGTACATACATTGGCTTCATACCGCAAATATCCTCTCATCTTTGAAAGTTAGACTTTCTGAGTTTAGCATGTTTCTGCTCCAGTTTCTGTGAAATTGTCTTCTTTGTGCTTCTGTTGGGAAATCTCTTCTGTAGGGACTCCACTGCAAAGTTTTCACAGTGCTTCCTTTTTCCAGCACTGTGTGTGACTGACTGTACTAAGGACAGGTCTGCAGTGTGTCTGTGGCACTCCAGTTCTTTCCTGAGTTATCTCTCCCTTTCTTTCTGCCATCCTGTCTAACCCCACCCCTGTCCTTTGTGTGTTTATTGTGACATGTAGGAAAATATGGATACAGTCATAGAGTGGAGGGGAAAAGTTGAGAGTGAGTAAGTGAGTGTGTGTGTGTGTGTGTGTGTGTGTGTGTGTGTGTGTGTGTGTGTGTTGTGTGTGTGTGTGTGTGTGTGTCACACATGTGCTGGTACTGCTTCCATCTCCCTTTAAGGTCCTTCAGAACATGCTGCACCTGTTTAAACAGCCAGTGATCTGTCGTGGCTGGTGGTTGCCAAAGGTGGTCATAGCCAGGGAGTAGGAGTGAGGATAAGCTGCCACTGCCTGGAAAGTGCTCCTTAGGCCTGTGTCTCTAGCAGCCCCAGAAAACCAAAACCCAACTCCTGCCCTTCCTGTGTAGCTTAGCCTCTAAACCTGGCAGGACTGGTTTCATTAATAGGAGAACTAGTAGCTTAAGAAGACAGTTTTTGGAGGGGGGAGGGGGAGAGCAAATTCTTGTTAGCCTGGGAAGGCAGTTTTTTTTTGGGGGGGAGGGGGAGGAACTCATTAGCATGGAAAGTCGTTACCTTGGAAGGCATGTTTTCAGGGGGGGGGGGGGGGGCAGGGGAGGAGAACTACTCTGATGGAAAGTCTCTGCTGTCTTGAGGGTATATCAGAAACTGCTGTGGAAATCCGCGAAGAAAGAAAATGCAGAGTGGAGCCTCCAAAGTGTGGACAAAGTCTTCCTCCCTCCCTCCCTCCCTACCTTCCTTCCTTCCTTCCACAACTCCTGCAGCCAAGCCAGACTGCTGTCCAGAAGACTGAAGGGAAAAGAAGGTGCAGCCATTGTCTGTGCAGACAGAGAAGGAAGCCTACAGTGATGGTTGGTAGAGGGGCAGGCAGCCAGGTATGACCGATGGTATGGACGACAGACAGAGGAAGGAAGCCTACAGCGACATGTTGGGTAGAGGGGCAGCAGGTAGCTGTGTATGGACACAGACGAGGAGCTACAGTGACATGTTGGAGAGGGCAGCGCAGCAGTTAACCGATGGTATGGACGACACCAACACGGTCAGCATGCAGCAGTCCATCACCTGCAGAGATGAGAGAGGAGGGGGGGGGGGGGTGGCCAGGTTGACCCTGCACTGCTGTCTTCAGGATCTGCAGTCACACTGTGCAAGTGGCCCAAGTCACATCCGCAACATACAGCACAGGAGGGGGAGACAGGGCAGTTTTCAACAGACAGTCTCCATCTGTAAAACAACACACACACAGCACCATCACAGTCAGTGACAGTCAGCAAACATGCAGACGACAACACAAGTGCATTTCTTGAAAGAACACAATGTGCGGTTTCTTGAAAGAACACAGTTTTCTTGGCAGCGGGGTATAGCGTTTATAAGGTTTTGCTCATGTGTGACACTTGTGGAAAATGGAAAACTGAAACTGTCGAAGACTACCATTTTTGTCCTTAATTTTCAGTTAAGAGCAAGAGTGCTGCTATAACACATCAGACTGAAGTGGGTGTGAACTGCTGTGCACATTCAGTTCCTCCATACATGTCAGACATGGATCCCTGACAGCACATGGAAAAAAACAGATTCCAAGCCATGGACAAAAAGTTTCACTGCAAGATACTAGGGAACATAGATACACTGAGCTGTCACCAGTGGACAAGTGTCACCAGTGGACAAGTGTCAACAGATATACTGATCCATTGTCCATGTGTCTGCAAGTGTGACATACCCATGAAACACAGGCATCTTCTTGTATATGTGTTACACTGTCTGTTCCCCTGTGTGTGTGTGTGTGTGTGCGTGTGTGTGTGTGTGTGTGCGCGTATGTGTTGTGTGTGTGTGCGTATGTGTTGTGTGTGTGTGTGTGTGTGTGTGTGTGTGTGTGTGTGTGTGTGTGTGTGTGTGTGTGTGTGTGCGTATGTGTTGTGTGTGTGTGTGTGGTATGTGTTGTGTGTGTGTGTGTGCGTGTGTGTGTGTGTGCGTATGTGTTGTGTGTGTGTGTGTGTGTGTGTGTGTGTGTGCGCACGCGTGGTATGTGTTTGTGTGTGTGTTGTGTGTGTGTATTGTGTGTGTGTTGTGGTGTGTGTGTTTGTGTGTGTGTGTGTGTGTTTATGTTTGTGTGTGTGTTTTGTGTGTGTATGTATGTGTGTGTATGTATGTGTGTGTGTATATGTGTGTGTGTTGTGTGTGTGTGTATGTGTGTTTGTGCATATGTGTGTGTTGTGTGTGTGTGTGTGTTGTGTGTGTGTGTGTGTTTGTGTGTGTGTGCGTGCGTGCTTTTGTGTGTGTGTGTGTTTTGTGTGTGTGTGTATATGTGTGTGTGTTGTGTGTGTGTGTATGTGTGTTTGTGCATATGTGTGTGTTGTGTGTGTGTTGTGTGTGTGTGTTGTGTGTGTGTTTGTGTGTGTGTGTGTGCGTGCGTGCTTTTGTGTGTGTGTGTTTTGTGTGTGTGTGTTGTGTGTGTGTGTGTTGTGTGTGTGTGTGTTGTGTTTGTGTGTGCGTGCGTGTGTGTGTGTGTGTGCATGCGTGTGTGTGTGTGTGTGTGTGCATGTGTGTGCGTTTTATTATTTTTTTTTTTACATTTTATTGTTTTATATAGAGTATAATGGAATAAGCACTCATGTGCTTTTTTTCATCCAGTCCCCATGTGTATGCAGTTTTGTAAATATTTTCATCTGTTCCCACTGGCACACAATGGCCTACTCTTATGAAAAGTGGAACAGGATTTAATGTGTGCACAAGATGTTCTGTGTGCGTTTGCACACGGGCCTTGGTTTACAGTCTCATCCGAAAGACTTTAGGGGACAATGGGAGTCTGCACTAATGTTAACCCCAGGGGAAAAGTCCCCATGAACGGGAATTGAACTATGGTCGTCCAATTGCGAGCGCAATGTTCTGACCACTGGGCTATCACGTCCCATTGTGTGTGTGTGTTTGTGTGCGTGTATGCGTGCATTTGTGTGTTCTTTTATTTATATTCTTTTACATTGAGGATAATGGAACAAGCACTCATGTGCTTTTTTTTACATCCAGTCCCCATGTGTATGTAGTTTTGTAAATCTTGGCATCTGTTCCCACTGGCACACAATGGCCTACTCTTATGAAAAGTGGAACAGGATTTACCGTGTGTGCAAGATGTTCTGCATTTGTTTCCACACGGGCCTCGGTTTATAGTCTCTTCCAAAGGAATCTGTGTGTGTGTATGTGTGTCTGTGTGTGTGTGTGTGTGTCTGTGTGTGCGTGTGCAGGTGTGTGTGTGTGTGCGAGTGCATGCATATGTGTATGTGTGTGTGTTAGTCCCTTTATTTGTACAAATATTGTCGTACAAAATTTTTTTTTGGTTGTAAACCTGACTTGTGTATCATGAAGTTGAAGACATCTGAGGGAGGGGGGGGGGGGCGGTGATAATGTTGCAAATGTTGCTGATAGTAATATTTTGTACATACATGTTGATTGTATGAGTTGAAAGGTCAAAGTGCGGATGACTATACTGGGAGGAAGACAGCCAGACTACAACAGAGGTAATTACTCTGTGTGTGTGTGTGTTGGGGGGGGGGGGGGTGTAGGTGGGTGTTAGTGGGGTGTTGGAGGGGGAGGGGGGGGGTGACATCACATTCTTCTCATGTTGGTTTCTGTTGTATTTCCAGGTTTCTATCCAAGGCAATCAGACAATCAGGTGGCTGGCACATTTTTGTTTGGTAAGTGTGTGTGTGTGGGTGTGTGTTTATTTTTGTATTTTATTTATTTTTTTTAAATTTTCTTTCGAGGTTAATGGAATAAGCACTTATGTGCTTTTTTACATCCAGTTCCCATGTGTATGCAGTTTTGTAAATTCTGTCATCCGTTTCCACCGACACACAATGGCCTACTCTTACGAAAAGCAGAACAAAATTTAACTTGTGCACAAGATGTTCTGCGTGCATTTGCACATGGGCCTCGGTTTATAGTCTCATTTGAAAGACTTTTGGGGAGAAGAAGGCAGGAAGAGCATGATGATGGTGTAAATGCTGTTGTGAACACTGTGTACATCCATGTTGACTCTGTGAGTTGCAAGGTTGGTGTGTGGAGACAGTGGAGCACAGGACTGGGAGGAAGACAGTCAGGACTGTGGCAGAGGTAATTACTGTAGATGTGGGTGGGGGTGGGAGTGTGTGTGGGTGTGTGGCTGTGGAGGGATGTTTGGGGAAGGGGGGGGGGGTAAGTGACATCACATCTTCTCATGTTGGTTTCTGTTGTATTCCCAGGTTTCTATTCAAGGCAATCAGACAATCAGGTGGCTGGCACATTTTTGCTTGGTAAGTGGTGTGTGTGTGTGTGTGTGTGTTTATTTTTGTATTTTATTTCTTTTTTTTTTATTTCGGGGATAATAGAACACAATGGCGTGCTCTTACGAAAAGCGGAACAGAATTTAACGTGTGCGCAAGAGGTTCTGTGTGCGTTTGCACGTCGGCCTCGGTTTATAGTCTCATTTGAAAGACTTTTGGGGAGAAGAAGGCAGAAAGAGCATGATGATGGTGTAAATGCTGTTGTGAACACTGTGTACATCCATGTTGACTCTGTGAGTTGCAAGGTTGGTGTGTGGAGACAGTGGAGCACAGGACTGGGAGGAAGACAGTCAGGACTGTGGCAAAGGTAATTACTGTAGGTGGGGGTGGGGGTGGGAGTGTGTTTGTGTGTGGGGGGGAGGGGGTTGTGTGCATGTGTGTGGGTGTGTGGATGTGTGCGGGTGTGTGGGTGTAGGTGGGTATGGATGTGGAGGGGTGTTGGGGGGGGGGGATGTGGGGGGGGGGGGGGGGGGAAGAATGACATTACATCTTCTCATGCTGGTTTCTGTTGTTTTTCCAGGTTTCTATTCAAGGCAATCAGACAATGAGGTGGCTGGTACATTTTTATTTGGTAAGTGGTGTGTGTGTATGTGTGGGGGTGGCTGTGGAGGGATGTTTGGGGGGGGGGGGCGAATAACATGGCATCTTCTCATGCTGGTTTCTGTTGTATTTCCAGGTTTCTATTCAAGGCAATCAGACAATCAGGTGGCTGGTACATTTTTATTTGGTAAGTGGTGTGTGTGTGTGTGTGTGTGTGGGGGGGGGGGGGTGGCTGTGGAGGGATGTTTGGGGGGGGGGGGGGGCAGAATAACATGGCATCTTCTCATGTTGGTTTCTGTTGTATTTCCAGGTTTCTATCCAAGGCAATCAGACAATCAGGTGACTGGTAAATTTTTATTTGGTAAGTGGTGTGTGTGTGTGTGTGTGTGTGTGTGTGTGTGTGTGTGTGTGTGTGTGTGTGTGTGTGTGTGTGTGTGTGTGTGTGTGTGTTTGTTAGAGAAGGAGAGAGAGAGATTTGATTTATTTGATTTGCAGCTGAGGCCTCTGTCCATGGTACTGAAAAAAAATTCTGGGTTTTGTGAGTTGTTAGTGATAAATAGGTAATGTCATTGCACCAAAGTATTATACCTACATGTGAAAAAATCAGCAAAATGGGTAGGTTAAAAAAGAAAAAAGACAGAAATTACCACACAAAATAACAGCATTTTTTTTTTTCTTCAGATATTTTAGGTGATCAGATAATCCATCCCAAAAGCAGAGAAATTTCTAGAGCACTTATTACAATTCACACACACACAACACACTCATAGTACTTTGTAAAAATTCTCACAGCTGATGCTCATCACACCTGTGCGCTGATTGACGATCGCCTACTTTCGCATCGCTAACACTACCACTGTCACTCTTGCCGGTCTCTTCTTCATCATAGTCACTAGTCCCCCGCTTCAACATTATATCCAACTCGTTTTTATCATTATTATGTTCAAATCTAAACATTTCATCGACAATTTGGCTAGCTACACTTTGTTCATCCGAATCCAACATGTTTCTTTTTTTTTTTGATCAACAGCAAACCATGATCGATAAAAATGAAAAATTCGTTAAAAATTCATAAAGTGTCTCCTCCTTGCAGAAAATAGGGGCGAAAGGAAGTTGGGTGATTAGGCTGTAACACAGCTGGAAAGCAAGGCTAAAGAGCCAATGAGAAGTGCTGTACTATAGTCACTGTACGAGGGGTGGATAGGGGTGGTTTATGTATGAGACGCCATTTTGACGCGGGTGGCCGCGGGTGGATATAGGTACCAATCAGTTTTTTAATATGTATTTTTTAGTAGTTTATTTTTGTGTTTCTATTTATGTGTGTTATTTTTGTTTGTCGATTTTTGTGTTGATTTTTGCAGTGTTCACTTTAAAAAAATGTCTGTTTTCCTTTCTTGTTGAATTTTGTGTGTGCTGATTTTGTGTGATGATTTGGTGTTGTTTTTTTTATGTCACAGGTTTGGTGACTCGGCAGACATGTGAAGATAATGGGAAGGGAGAGTTGAGGGCTGGAGTCTGCCTGTGAGGTGTGTGTTAGATTATGCATAGTTGTACAAATAATGTAGAAATATAGTTCATTTGTGTTAGAATACGCATAGTTGTACAAATAATGTAGAATATAGATGATTTGTGTTAGATTACGCATAGTTGTACTATTAGTGCAGAAATATAGTTGATGTAATTTGTTTTTAACATAGCTAGTGGAGGAAAAAGCTGAAGACATCTGAGTGGAAGGAGGGGGGGGGAAGGGGGGGGGGTAGGTGGAAGGGGTATGATGATGGTGTAAATGTGTTGTGAACACTGTGTACATCCATGTTGACTCTGTGAGTTGCAAGGTTGGTGTGTGGAGACAGTGAGGACAGGACTGGGAGGAAGACAGTCCGGACTGTGGCAGAGGTAATTACTGCAGGTGTGGATGTGGGTGGGAGTGTGTGTGTGTGGTGTGGGGTGGGGTGGCTGTGGAGGGATGTTGGGGGGGGGGGGGGGGTAGTGACATCACATCTTCTCATGCTGGTTTCTGATGTATTCCCAGGTTTCTATCCAAGGCAATCAGACAATCCCTGGCCGGCACATTTTTATTTGGTAAGTGGTGTGTGTGTGTGTGCTTTCGTGCGTGCGTGCGTGTGTTTAAGAGAGAGTGAAATGAGGAGGTAGTTTTATTGTGTAGAGATCTTTACGATTGACACGTGTGAAGTAGTTTATGTTTGTGTTTCTGTTTTTGTGTGTTTGAGAGTGAAACGAGGAGGTAGTTTTTATTGTATAGAGATCTTTACGATTGACACGTGTGAAGTAGTTTATGTTTGTGTTTCTGTTTTTGTGTGTTTGAGAGTGAAACGAGGAGGTAGTTTTATTGTGTAGAGATCTTTACGATTGACACGTGTGAAGTAGTTTATGTTTGTGTTTCTGTTTTTGTGTGTTTCCCTCTTTTGTTTTATTTTTGTGTATTCATTTTTGCCAGTTCACTTTAGCACTATCCCAACGTTGAGGGAGAGAACCCCTCTTTCCCAGAACACGATAACTGTGGACATTTGCACAAACATTGCTTACATAGCTGTTTTAGCACTTTTCTCATTTTTCCCCCATTTGTCAGAACACTCTTGTTGTTCGTAAACTGGCCATTGTGTAGAAAAATTCAACATCTTGTACCAGAAAATACTTAAAGCCTGCAATTGATATTTCTGCATTAGTTTGAGAGTGTACATGATTATTAACTGATTTTTTTTAAAACATGGCTAGTGCATCCAGAAGCTGAAGATAAAGACATCGGGGGGGGTGGTATTGCTACAAATTTTGTTGTGAACGCGTGTGTACATACATGTTCATTCTGTGAGTTGGTAGGTTGGTGTATACGACAGTTGAGAACAGGAACTGGGAGGAAGACAGTCAGGACTTTGGCAGAGGTTAAATTATTCTCTGTGTTTGTGTGTGTGTGTGTGTGTGTGAATGTGTGTGTGTGTGTGTGAGTGTGTGTGTAATGTGTGTGTGTGTGTGAGTGTGTGTGTGTGTTGTGTGTGTGTGTGTTTTCTTTGGTGGGCAGAGATCTGAGTAAAATGTTTAATTAAACATGGCATCAACAATATTGTACGTGTATGTTTGCAGGGTTGATGTTTCAAAACGTCATACATTTGTGTACAGGTGAAGAAAAGGTAACTGAAGTTGTGTATCAATGTGTTTTGTGTATGTGTGTGTGGCGGGGGGTGGGGGGGTGGGGGTGGTAGTTGGTCTGCTTTATAGACATTTTTTTGATTGACATTTTAAAAGTAGCGCATGTTGGTGTTTTCACTTGTGTTTTTCTCTTGTTTTACAGACAGGGCCACAGACAGACAGAGAAATAGGGTCCAGAGGCTGGGCTGCCTTCAAAGTTAAGTATTTTTTAGATAATTGTAGTGTATGTAGTGTAATGTAGTATGTAATGTAGTTTAATGTAATGTAGTGTAATGTAGTGTAATACAGTTTATTGTAGTTTAATGTAATGCAGTGTAGTGTAGTTCATTATATGATGTTATATTGCATTGTAATGTGTTCCTTTTTGCTGTATTGTTGTTGGAAAGGGAGGTAAGGTAAAGTTGCATACATGTATGTATATATATATTATATACAGATACTGCACCAGTCTCATGACGGTTTCTTTTTGCATTTCCAGGGCTGCTGAACCAAGAAGGCAGAAGACCTGAAAGAACACATCTGGTGACTGCCACATTTCTGTTAGGCAAGTGCAATGTGTGTGTGTGAGTGTTTATTTTATTTATTTATTTTTAAACATTTTATTTATTCTTTTATGTCGAGGATAATGGAATAAGGACTCGTATGCTTTTTTAAAATCCAGTCCCCACGTGTAAGCTGTTTTGTAAATTTTGTCATCAGTTCCCACCGGCACACAATGGCCTACTCTTATGAAAAGGGGAACAGAATTTAATGTGTGTGCAAGATGTTCTTAGTGCGTTTGCACACCAGTCCTCTGTTTAAAGTCTCATCCAAAGGACTTTTGTGGAGAGTGGAGTCGGCATTGATGTTAACTCCTGGGGAAAATTCCCCTCGAATGGGAATCAAACTCAGGTCATCAAATTGCAAGTGCAATGAACTGACCACTAGGCTATTCCGTCCCTGTGTGTGTTTGTGTGTGTGTATCATCTATGTAGTGAGGTAGCTGTATTTTCTACATGTTCACTGCTTTGTGTTACAGGGCTGGTGACTAAGACTGAAGGGATCAGGACTGCCATCTCCAACACAAGTTAAGTGCATGTGCGTGCGTGTGTGTGTGTGTGTGTGTGTGCGTGCGCGTGTGTGTGTGTGTGTGTGTGTTTTGTCATGTCTTTGTCTTTACCTGTGACTGGAAGATGAAAGGTGAGAAGGTCAAAGGCTGGTATTTTCTCCCCACCTAAGAGCATGTCAATGTCACCGATTTACTCTCTTCCTTTTTGTTGGCCGTATTTTTTACTAACCAGCACAAATGGCCAGTCCTGGGGGGTGGGGATTATTTACTGACTTTGTTATGTGGAGTGTTGTGTTCATTTAGTTAGGTGTATACAAGTGAGTATGGCGTTCAATCAGTTAGATATGCATATGTGAGTGTGGTGTTCATTTAGTCTCCATATTAGCATCTTTCTGCATGCAGGAATATGAGAGGATTTTTTTTTTTAGGGTGTGTGGTGTGTGTGTGTGTGTGTGTGTGGTGTGTGTGTTGTGTGTGTGTGTGTGGTGCTGACTTATCAGTGACTAAAGTGTTTCTTGTGTGTGTCGCAGGGTTGGCACATGCAGACAGCTGAAAACTGTGCAGAGAGAGGATACAGGACTTGGTGAATGGAGATCTACAGGGCAGGTGAGTGCTGTATGTACCACTGTCAGTCAATGCAGAGTTCTCTGCTTGGAATTCGGGGTGTTCTCCCCAGGGGAGAACATTTTTTATATGTGACGCTCCACCACGAAATGAGTCGCTTAGCACATTACCTAATTTTAGGCTAGGAGCCATTAAAGGCAGGTGGGGGTCAAGTTGTCAATTTTGAGATTTTGATCGATTATTAAACTATATTCGTTATTCTACCTTGTAATGAAATATCAAGGCATAATTTTTATTCCTTTTGCTTTTAAATGTGTTTTGAAAATACCAAAGCATTCATTCTGTCAACCTGTTACTAAAATAAACATGCCCGTTTCTCATTTTGTCACATCCTGCAGTCTATCATTTCAATTTGTAATAATTTTGCACAGAATTGTCCGATTTTCAATCTGTTTTTTGTATTTGATAGCCACTTTATTGCACATTAATAACATGTCAATAACTAAAAATTGACTTCATGTGCACTCCGTCTCATTATGTGGTGGAGCGTCACATATATATTTTTTTTATTGTTTTATATCAAGGATAATCGAATAAGCACTCATGTGCTTTTTTTTTATATCCAGTCCCTGTGTGTATGCAGTTTTGTCAATTTTGTCATCTATTCCCACCGACACACAATGGGCCACTCTTACGAAAAGCAGAACAGGATTTAATGTGTGCGCAAGATGTTCTGCATACGTTCGCACACAGGCTCGGTTTATAGTCTCATCCAGACTTTTGTGGAGAGTGGAGTCAGCACTGATGTTAACTCCAGGGGGAAAATCCCCTCGAACGGGAATCGAACTTGGGTCATCAAAATGCGAGCGCATTGTTCTGACCACTAGGTTATCCCATCCCGTCCCCCCCCCCTCCCCCCCCCCCCCCCCCCATCTGTGTGTGTTTTTGCCTGTTTCTCTGTGTGTGCATGTGTTTGTGTGTATATGTGTGTATGTATTAGGAAGGAAGGTGGCAGGATGGTTAAGACGTTCACCTGCCAATATGTAAACCGTGAGTTTCTGGGTTCGTACCCAGCCTCGCCCTTTCTTCCCAGTTTGACGAAAAAATCAAACTGAATGTCAAAGTCATTCGGATGAGACTATAAACTGAGGCTTGTGTGCGAACACACGCAGAACATCTTGCGCACACGATAAAACCCTGTTCCGCCTTTTGGAAGAGCACGCCATTGTGTGCCAG
>CM060347.1:30817091-30842091 GCA_030674155.1 Stramonita haemastoma | reverse complement strand
ACACTGGCGTGTAAACCATACAAATAAATGGCTAAAATTGATAAAAACACTGGCGTGCAAGCCATTTAGAAATAAAATGGCAAAAATTGAGTAATGGCATCTTTAAAGGGCAAAAATTGAGTAAACACTGGCATGTAAAACAAAAATAAAACGGCAAAAATTGAGTAAAAACACAGGCATGTAAACCATACAAGGTAAAACCCTACAAATAAAGGGCTAAATTGAGTGAAAACACTGGTGTGTAAACTGTACAAATAAAATGGCAAAAATTGAGTAAAAAACACCTACCTGTAAACCATACAAATAAAATGGCTAAAATGAGTAAAAGACAGCAGAGAGACATCCAGAGTCATGAACTGGATGTGGGCCGGCCCCCTAGAGTGTAAGGAAGATTAAAGGCCCGAAACACTTGTTTGAAGGGGGCTTCTCCTCTGAGGACTCTCTGCTGCCATGCTCTAGCGAGTTTCTTACCACTGGCGTGTAAACCAAATAAAATGGCTAAAATTGAGTAGAAACACTGGCGTGTAAACCATACAAATAAAATGGCTAACATTTAGTAAAAACACTGGCGTGTAAACCATACAAATAAGGGACAAAAATTGAGTAAAAACACTGCATGTAAATCATACAAATAAAAAGCAAAAATTGAGTAAAAACATGGCATGTAAACCATACAAGTAACCCTACAAATAAAATGGCTAATTGAGTAAAACACTGGCGTGTAAACGGTAAAAGGCTAAAATTGACTAAAAGACACTGGCATGTAAACCGTACAAATGAAACGGTAATAATTGAGTAAAAACACTGGTAAAGGTGTCTAACCTGGTTGGTTGAAGGGGGAATCGAGCATCAGAACTTCAGCTTCTCTAAGGGCCAGCAAATTGAGGGCGGCGCCATCACTTCCCTGACTGCTTTACCTTCCCTGACACTAAATAGGCAGGTACCTGATTACAACTGGTTGGATAATGGGACTGTACTGAAGCTGAGGTATGCAAATGGCCACCCATCCAGTTGGTAACCATGCAGGATGCTGCTTAACCTTAGCTTAGGGAAAGTGAGTGCTCTGATCACTGAGCTTCACATACCCACATCTCAACAGAAAAATTACTAAAACAGTGACTTAAAAACACTGGCATGTAATCCACACAAATAAAATACCTAAAAATAGTAATTTGAAAAGATGTGATACAGATAAAATTTTTAAAAAATACAGACATTAAAAACAGACATTTTTATCCACACAAATATAAACTCAACATACCATCTAAAAATGCCACATGCAATCCACGTAGGTGAAATGATTAAAATACATGTTACTTAAAAACATTATAACTTCATTAAAAATGGACCAATAATGTTAGTCATCTCTAAACACAGACATTTAATCCACCCAAGTATAATGACTAAATATTAAGTCCTATAAAAACGCGACATTTAATCACGCTGATAAATAACTAAAATGAGCCACCATATAAAAAACATTGGCATGTAAATCACAAAAATGGCTAAAATTACTGTCACCTAAAAACACAGACATATGATCCATCCAAATAATATTTTTAAAATGGCTAAAACACAAGTCACAAAAAACAGACATTATCTACACCGAAAAAATGGCTACAATAAAGTCATCTAAAAACACAGACATTTAATCCAAACAAAGAGAATAACTAAAATGCAACCATCTAAAACTACGACATGCAAGTCGATAAGATGACTTACACCAATCTCAAACCACTGGTATTTAATCCACACAAATAAAATAACCAAAATACAGCATATAAAACACAAAAAATATAATTAAAATGGGAAATTTTCAAAATACAGTCACTTAAAAACATGGCTTGTCCTACAGGCAGATATAAGACTAAAAAAGACTTGTCTAAATCTAAAAAAAACATTTAGTCCATGGAAATAAAAAAAAATACAGCCATCTAAAAATACCAACATGCAAATCATACAGATAGATGATTTACTATCACCTTCAAACACAGATATGTAATATACAAAGATAAAGCATCTAAAATACAGTTACCTAAAAACACATACATGTAATCCACACAGATACAATGACTAAATTAGGGCCATCTAAAATCCACATAAAGTACATAAAATACAGTCACCTAAAAACACAGACATGTGATCAGCACATATAGAATGACTAAAACACAGCCATAAAAATACCAACATATAAACCACACAGATATAAGGACGTAAATACAGCCATCTAATGTGTAATCCATACAGATAAAATGGCTAAAACACAGTCGTCTAACCCCCCTCCCCCAAAAAACAACAACAAACAAACAAAAAGAAACCAGACATTGAATCCACACAAATAGAATTACTAAAATATCGCCATTTTAAAAAACAAAACAACATATAATCTACACAGATAAAATGACTAAAACGCAGTCACTTAAAAGCATAGAGATGTAATGCACGCAGATGAAAATGAATGGCTGTATGATTGTGGGAAGGTTACAGGAGATGGTAGAACTCGGCAGAGACAGATGGCAAACACTGCTGGCATTGTGTAGAGCTCTTACTGACCACAGCAGACATGGAGACTGCTCACTTAACCTCTTAACTGCCCAGTGCAAGTGCACCAGGGAAGGGAATACAATTCCTATGTACCACTTGCTATGTTCATGCGCCTAGTACTTAGAAATTACCCTATGAATAATCCTGATATTCTGCCAAATGACAGTATTTAATATATATACCAAAATATGTAAAAACATATATAAAAAGAAATGAAAACACTCTTTTCATCCCCACTGTTATTCTGAGTACCCTCCTCCCTATCTCAATAGCACCATGCATAAGTCAAGGCAAAATCTCGGTAGGGTTGTTTTTTTTTTCGTCTTCAGGATCTCCTGAATTATACAATATCATTTTTATCACTGTCAGGCTCATCTAAAACCTCATTTGCCACTTCTTTAGTTGTGTAAAGTCATTGATGCATTCAATGAGAAGAGTTAGTAATTTAGAAAAAGCACATTCCAAGCAGTCAGCAAAATAACTCAGAATTGGAGCCAAAAACATACACACAAAAAAACCCCCATTGTTTTTGCCCTGTTTCAACAGATAGATGTTGGCAAGAAACCGAAGAGTGATCTCCATTAATTTTGGAGTTGTTTCCCTGTAACTGTAGTCAGGGAAGCTCGCTTGTTTACATGAGTCGTAACCACGGAAATCTCCTGGGGTGTAGGCTTACAGAGTGCACATTTTACCATGGAAAATTTCCGGGGTGGGGCAGTCTAGGGGTTAAGCAGCAAACCTGAGTTGGGGATAAGACTGTTGTGACATCAAAGAGTCTTCAGTTGGGGAACCCTCAAAGTTTCTGAGAGGGTAGAAGCTCGGTGTACTTTGCCCAAACAGTTATGGTTACTAACAATTGTTCTCACTTTTCCTTTCACACCACAATCATATAACTGAGATACATTGTTGTGTGTGCTGCTCACAATCTTTGCTCCACTTCTGTACATTTTGATTCAATAGTGTTTTGTATTTAACATTTAAACACCCCTTCCAAGACAAAATCAAATACAGTCATCTTGTGCATACATCTATATCTAGTACAGACCTCTGAAAGACAGACACCTAAATACACCTTTTACAGCCATCTACAATACAGGCATCTAAATAGGATATCAAATAGAGAAGTTAGACACAGACATATCAAATACTATTCCATCACACTCATCACCCTCCCCCCCTCCGTCTGTGACACCCACTATTCTCCTCCCCCACCCTGTCATGGCTGACATAAAGCCATGTCACCCTCCTACCCCTCCCTCACCCCTCCTCTAAGCTAAGTTAAAGTTAAAGTCTGTCCCAGCCTAAGGCTCATCAGGCCGGTGCTTATCCCGGTTTCTGTGGCGTTAAGCGACTGAGAGTCATAGACTCCCCCCTGGATAGGACGCCAGTCTATCGCAGGGTTAACCCCCAACACAAGGTTGGTACCCCTTTTACACCTGGGTGGGGTGAGAAAATAGCGGTAAAGTGCCTTTTCCAAGGGCACAACGCCATAGCCAAAGCTGGGATTGAACCCGCAACCTGAAGCTGGGGACCCGCAACCTTTAGATTAGGAGTCCAACGCCCTAACCACTAGACTACAGCCCGGCTCCTCTAAGCTAAAGCCTTGTGAAGTACTGCTCCCTCGTCACCATTACCTCCCTCCCTTCTATCTACACAGCTGAACTAAAGCCATGTGAAATACTCCATGGAAACCATCATCCCATGGTCACCCCCTCATGGGCTGCATTCAGAAACCTCCCTTCCCACCTCTCACATTCTAATACAGACAACACAAAACAGTCAAAATCAATATTTAAGAACATTCATTGTACAATAATCCAACATTGTTACTCAAACATAAAACTCAATATACAATGTCCCCTCCACATCCTATCTATCTATCTATCTATCTATCTATCTATCTATCTATCTATCTATCTATCTATCTATCTATCTATCTATCTATCTATCTATCTATCTATCTATCTATCTATTTGAAATTTTTAAAAATTTTATTTTATACCACTTCATGTCACAGCAGATTTCTCTCTGCTACTCTCCCCGGGGAGAGGGCGTCACCACAAGTGCAGCACCTACCCATTATTTTTTTCCCCCTCAGGGGTGGTGTATAAACAGACACCTGTGTGCATGCTGTTTTTTTTATATATAATTTTGTCATCAGCTCCTACCGGCACACGATGGCCTGCTCTTCCGAAAGGCGGAACGGGATTTTAACGTGTGCGTAAGATGTTCTCTGTGTGTTCGCACATGGGACCTAGTTTATAGTCTCATCCGAATGACTTTGACATTCAGTTCGATTTTTTCGTCAAACTGGGAAGAAAGGGCGAGCTGGGTATGAACTCTATCTATCTATCCCTATCTATTTATCTATTCCTTAGTCTGGCGACCCTGGGGCCACCCCTGAAGACTTGACAACCAGTTCCCTCCATTCCTCTCTCTGTTCTGCCTTTCTCAAAGTTGTGTTGAGTTCTAGGTCTGTCCATTCACTGATATTGTCCTCCCATCTCTTCCTTGGTCTGCCTGTTTTTCTTCCTCCTTGGACAGTGCCTTGCAGTATTGTTTTTGCAAATCCTTTTGATCTTGTTACATGCTGTACCATTTGAGTTTAGGCTTCTTTAGGATAGATAGAAGGTTTTCGTAGGGACCAATGCTTTGCTGGATTCTGTTATGCACTTCTTTGTTGCTTGTGTGGTCTCTGTAGGAGATGCCAAGGAGTCTCCGGGAGCATATCATCTCTACAGCCTGTACTCTTCTCTCCAAATCATCAGTCAGGGTCCATGATTCACAGGCATACAGGAATATGGATGACAAGGGAGCCCATTAGTCTGATCTTGGAGTTGAGTGAAATATTTTTTATCTTTCCAGATGGTGTTCAGTTTTGACAGTGCTGTAATTGCATGTGCAATCCTGCATAGAACCTCTGGCTTGGACACCTTGTCTGATACAACGGCTCCCAAGTACTTGAAGCTTTGAACCCTTTCCAGCTTCTGGTCATTGACCCTGATATCAGTGCTGATGCCCTTGGGGTTATTGGTCATCAGTTTGGTCTTCTCTGCAGTGATTTCCATGCCACATGTTTTAGAGGCCTTTTCCAGATGTTCTGTTAGGCTGGCAAAGCTACTGTTCTGACCTGCTAGTCCGTCAATATCATTTGCGAAGCAGAGGTTTGTAATTGTTCTGCTACCAATGCTGACTGATCCTTTATGGTGTTCCAGTGCATCAGCCATGATTCTCTCTAGAAAGATGTTGAAAAGAGTGGGTGAGAGTAGACAGCCCTGCTTTACTCTGACTGTTGTTCGAAACCACTCTCCAATATTGCTGTTGTTGATAAGTGACTGTTTCCATGGTGTTGGTCATTTTCCTGTCTGCCAGATCTTGTTGCAGATTTTTAGTAGAGTGTTGATCATAGTTTCCCCTCCAGCTTGAACCAACTCAGCTGGAATGTTGTCAGCACCTGCTGACTTCCCCTTTTTCAGCGATCTGAATACTGTTTCCACTACTTCTCGGAGGATAGGGTGGCTGTCTGTATCTGTGCTTGTGGGGACATTAAGGACTTCTGGATCTTCTGTGGTTTTGTAATTATTCAGGTCGGAGCAGTATTGTGTCCATCTGTTCAAAATATCCTGGTCATCAGTGAGGCTTTTTTCATTTTTGTCTTGGATTGCTGATCTTCTTCCCTGTTTTGTGCCAGGCAGGCCTTTCACCAGTTGATATGCTTTCTTGCTGTTGTTTTTCTTGATGTTTTCATCAATGTTCTGGCACTGTTCACTAATCCATTGCTCTTCTGCTTCTATCATGGACTTTTTAAAAATTCTTTTGTTGATTGCCTTATACTGTTCTGCTCTTTCTTCTGTTTATTTTTTCTTTTTCTTCAACTCTCTATATCCATCGCATAGTTGTAGAATGTTAGGTGTGACCCAAGTTTTTTTGACTGGTCAAGTTTGCCAAGAAATTCGCTTGCTGTTTCAGTCACTGCTGTATTGAAACCATCCGTCAAAGTATCTATTTCCATACCATCAGAATCTATCAGAGTGAGTGCTGCAAACTTCTCACTTATCCTTGCCTGAAAAAATGTCTGCTACCTCTACATCTTTCAGATTCTCGAGGTCAAATTTGCTCCTGATGTTGTTCTGCTTGCGAATTTTTTTTAGACGGAGTTGGAATGTCATCATTACAAGATTATGGTCACTTCCTATGTCTGCTCCTGGAAAGCTTCATGTCTGTGCAGTGTTTATGCTAGACCTAAATCGTCTCTTTACCATGATGTAATCTCTTTGGTTGTGGTGTTCCCCATTTGGGCTATGCCATGTCCATCTTCTGGATTTTTTATGTGAGCCAAGTATATTCACTAGCTGGAGATTGTTGTTACTGGCAAACTCCAGGAGTCTCAAGCCTCTTTCGTTTGTTTCTTTGTTGCAGTGTGGTCCACAAATGCCCTCCCAGTCTTTGTGGGTATCTGTTCCTATCTTGGCATTCCAGTCATGTGTACAACAAGGATGTCTTTCTTGGGAGTTTGGTTTAGAACCCCTTGTAGTTGGTAGTAAAATTCTTCTATTTCTTCATCTGTGCTGTCAGATGTAGGGGCATATGCCTGTACTACTGTGATGTTGAAGGAGGTTGCTCTCAAACAGATGGTAATAAGTCTGCTGGACACTGGCTGACAGCTTATGATGGTGTTTATAATGTCCTTGTGAATGAGAAACGCCACGCACTGTTCATGCTTATCCTGTTTTCCGCTGAAGTAAATTTTGTGGTCTTCCTGGGTTGTTGTTTCTCCCATGTTTTTCCACCTTACTTCACAGAACCCAAGGATGTGCCATTGGTATCTGGCCATCTCATGTGTTAGTTCTTCCACTTTGCCTGTGGCTCTTAGTGTTCGTATGTTCCAAGTGCCAATGGTGATGTAGTTTCTGGCACGGATTTTGCTGTGTTGTACATTAGTAGCATACTTTTTACCTGTGTCCTGATGTGCAACAGAAGGCACGGGTGTCTTTGGTAACCCGGGCGATGACTGATCCAGTATGGAGATTTTGATTGTAGTCCTCATAGATGTGTCTTGGGCAAATCGAACCGGGCGGAACCCATCCCTCTCCAAGTCGGATTTTTAGGTTGGGTCTACTCCCCACATGTGGCAGGTAGTACTGGTTACATGGTTACCAGTAGCAGAGGAAGCCTCTGACCTGACCCATTTCATATCCAAGCCAACTGAAACAAAATAACTGTAAATAACAATCCCTTACAAAACAAGTAGAGGAAAAACATTTCTCTTTCAACATTCGTAGCCTCCTACGTATCATAATATTTGAACGCTGCAAAAATAAAAAGGACCAATTATTCTTTACAAAACATTTAATGGCTGGTGCAACCCATAAAAAAAAAGTTAAGTCTGTCCCGAGCCTAAGGTTTTCATCAGGCCGTGCTTATCCCGGTTCACCGTGGCGTTAACGCTGAGATCATAGACTACCCCCTGATAGGACCCAGTCTATCGCAGAGTTAACCCCAACACAAGTTGGTACCCTTTTACACCTGGGTGGGTGAGAAATAGCCATAAAGTGCCTTTCCAAGGCACAACGCCATAGCGAAAGCTGGATCGAACTGGCAACCTTTAGATTACGAGTCCAACGCCCTAACCACTAGACTACAGCGGCCGTGCAACCATTGCTTCCTTAAACTGTTTAACTCATTTCAAAAACGTTCACAACTCAGGGTTCTTGATCTTCAGCCAGACAAGTATCCTTTCTCTTGATAAATTATTTACCATACTAGATTCTCTTTTACATCGCTAACTCTTCTTATTTAAGAAGCTATTCCAGCTCAACAGAATTAAACACTTTCTTGATCAACATACTAGAAAATTATTCTTTTACGCTCACATTAAACCATATATTGACTATGCATCTACATGCTGGGATTAAGCAAGTAAAATATGTATACGAAAACTTGAGAGAGTGACAAACGTTCTCTCAAATTAATTCTCCGTAGAAATACTTCCTTGGATACTAATAGACTGTACAAAGAGCTGAACATTCTTCCTTTTAGTTTACCATATCTCTTTAACAAAGGCGTATTTATGTACAATATTATGAATAAACTAGCTCCACATTATCTTTGTCAGAAGTTCGGTAAAAACTATTCGCAACAAAAGTAGCGTTGATATTCCTCGTCCAAGAACTGATCTTTTTATGTCATCACTCGTTTATTAAGGTAGCAAATTATGGAATGAAATCCCAGTCCTTATCAAAGAGAAAAGTAGCATATCATCTTTCAAAAAAGCGTACCACACACATCTGTTCAATTTGTTGTAATAGACATTCTGTGAGCATGCTTGTCAAACTTGATGTGTGTGTGTGTGTGTGTGTGTGTGTGTGTGTGTGTGTGTGTGTGTGTGTGTGTGTGTGTGTGTGTGTGTGTGTGTGTGTGGTGTGTGTTGTTTGGTGTGTGTGTGTGTATGTTGTGGTGTGTGTTGTGTGTGTGTGTGTGTGTGTGTGTGTGTGTGTGTATGTGTGTGTGTGTGTGTGTGTGTGTGTGTGTGTGTGTGTGTGTGTGTGTGTGTGTGTGTGTGTGTGTGTGTGTGTGCACGTGCTCGCTGGTTTGCTTGCTTTGATTTTTTCTTTTGTCATTGAACTTGTATATATTTGTTATTTTGATTAGGTATTTATTTTCAGTGTTTAAATGGGCATGTGAGTGCATGCATAAGGACACTCCGGTGTGTGTGTGTGTGTGTGTGTGTGTGTGTGTGTGTGTGTGTGTGTGTGTGGTGTGTTGTGTGTGTGTGTGTTATGTGTGTGTGTGTGTGTGTGTGTGTTAAGTATGTATGTGTGTGTGTGAGTGAGTGTGTGTGTGTGTGTGTGTGTGTTGTGTGTGTGTGTGTGTGTGTGTGTGTGTGTGTGTGTGTGTGGTGTGTGTGTGTGTGGTGTGTGTGTGTGTTGTGCGCGCGCACGCGTTTACTTTGGGTTCTGAATCATTGCTGCTACGTGTCGGATTTTTTTTGGTTGGTCATTCAATGACATTGCGAGAAATTCATTTTGTCATGTTAATTAAGAAAGACCTAGATTTGTAGATTTGAGAGTTAGGTTGGATTGTTGATTTTTTTTATGGGCATTCATATCAATGTGTGTGTGTGTGTTGTGTGTGTGTGTGTGTGTGTGTGTGTGTGTGTGTGTGTGTGTGTGTGGCGTGCGTGTGGTGTGTGTTGTGCGTGCGTGCGTGTGTGCTTGCGTGTGTGTGTATGCAAAATGTTTAAAATTGATTGGATACCTTAAGTGGTTATGTAAAATAACTACGTGATTGGTTTTGTTATGATGTCCCTGATTTGTTTACTAACTTGCTGATTTAAATACGTTTGTTTGGCTTATTCATTTCTTTTCTTATTATTTGGTTGCTTTGTGGGTTTTTTTCTTGAGCGCCTGGTGTAAAGAAGCCTATGGCTTATCCAATTACCCTCATTAAAATATTCGAGTTTCGAGTTTCGAAAGACCGTATTCTACTCTATGAATACAAACTTTACAATCATATTTGATGTGTGTGGCTCTGGACATATAGCGACACCACAGCCCCGAAGATGGCAACCCCGCTTGTACATAGCCAAGTTTGTCGCATAGAAACATGGTACAGTGTACGCAAAAAGGACCCCTAGAACACACATCAAATAATAATATCATACAATATCATGCACCACAGCAATCTGCAGGGTCTCCTCCACACGCCCAAACAAAAAAAAAACCGCACACACGAACACAGGCGAAGGCACACACACACGCACGCATACACACCCTCCCATGGATAAGCTAAAGAAGCATTTCCAAAGATGTGACGAAACCGCAGGCACTTTTCCGCAGTTACAGAGCCCACGGCACCAAGACTGTATTCTACTCTATGTATACAAACTTTACAACCAGGTTGGTTGTGTGTGGCACTAGAATTGTGGCGACACCATAGCTCCGAAGATGGCAACCCCGCTTGTACATAGCCAAGTTTTCGCATAGAAACATGGTACATGTACCATAAATGACCCCTAGAACACACATCAAATAATAATATCATACAATATCAAGCACCACAGTATCACCACATTCATAAACACACAAACCTACGCACAAACACCAGCGCTTTCATACTATCCCCCCCTTCCCCAAACACACCATGAATAAGGTAAAGAAGCATTTCGAAAAGATGTGACGAAAGCGCCGTTTTCGGGCCCTTGCCACCCGTTCTTTTCCGCAGTTACAGAGCCCACGGCACCAAGACCATATTCTACTCTATGCATACAAACGTTACAACCATTTTCGATGTGTGTGGCACTGGAATTGTGGCTACACCACAGCCCCGAAGATGGCAACCCCGCTTGTACATAGCCAAGTTTGTCGCATAGAAAAATGGTACAGTGTACGCAAAAATGGCCACTAGAACACACACCAAATAATGATATCATACAGTATCATGCACCACAGCAATCTGCAGGGTCCCCTCCACACGTACAAACACAAAAAACGGCACACACAAACACCAGCTAAAACACGCACGCGCACATGTATACACACCCTCCATCAATAAGCTAAAGAAGCATTTGGAAAAGATGTGACGCAAACGCATTATTTGGGACCTTGCTACAAGCACTTTTCCGCAGTTACAGAGCCCACGGCACCAAGACTGTATTCTACTCTATGCATACAAACTTTACAACCATTTTTGATGTGTGTGGCACTGGAATTGTGGCGACAGCACAGCTCCGAAGATTGGCAACACCGCTTGTACATAGCCAAGTAGGTCGCATAGAAACATGGTACAGTGTACACAAAAATGACCCCTAGTACACACATCAAAAAATAATATCATACAATATCATGCACCACAGCAATCTGCAGGATCTCCCCCACACGTACAAACACAAAAAAACCGCACTCACAAACACCAGCGAACACATGCACGCGCGCATGCATACACACCCTCCCATGAATAAGCAACAGAAGCATTTCCAAAGATGTGACGAAACTGCAAACAAGGTGCACCTGAAAGTAAGTCCAAAGTAATACCGGCACTAGGATCCACCTGCCTTCCCTTACTACGCAGAAACAGCAGACGGCATTACTGTAAGCATTCATCCTATCATACTTTCTTTACTATGCAGTTTGTTCTCTCTCTTTTGGCAATGTTGTGGTGCCATAGACAAAACAGACACACTTGAATTTCCATCTGGACCTGCAGGCACGTACATTTCCAAGTACTAGGATGTTTGTCTATGGAATGTGATCATTTCTGACAGAGCAGACTAACGAAGAACAGACACACCCATACACAATACACGTGCACTCGCGCGCGCGTGCGCATGCACACACACACACAGAGTCACATAGTCATGTATAGTCACACACACACTTACACACACATACATACACACACGCCCACACCCACGCATGCACGCACACAAGCACTCACATAGTCACACAACACACACACACACACTCACCACACACACACACACACACACACACACACACACACACACACACACACACACACACACACACACACACACACACATACACACACACACATACACGTGCTTAGTGGATGAGCGCAAACCATGTGTGTGTGTGTGTGTGTGTGTGTGTGTGTGTGTGTGTGTGTGTGTGTGTGTGTGTGTGTGTGTGTGTGTGTGTGTATGTGTGTGTGTGTGTGTGTGTGTGTGTGTGTGTGGTGTGAGTGTGCTGTGTGTGTGTAGGTGTAGGTGTGTGTATGTGTGTGTGTGTATGTGTAGGTGTAGGTGTGTGTGTGTGTGTGTAGGTGTAGGTGTGTGTGTGTATGGCTTTTGAGTGTTTTTTTGTTGTTGTTGTTGTTTTTTCTCCTTTGGTTGTTTTTGTTTATTGTAGTTGCTTGTATTATCTATAAGCATATTTTATTTTAAAGCTGTTGAAATTATGTTAGCTAATTAATGTTGGTGAAATGATTGATGTTGTTTATTTGCTTGTTTGTTTTTTCCCCTTTTCTTTCTTTTGTTGGCTTTATTGTTTGCTAGGGATTTTTTGCTTTGTTTTTTGTTGGTTTTTTGCTTTGTTTTGTTTTGATTTGATTTTTGCTGCTGTTTTGATTTTTTTCCTTTCTTTAGATAGATGGCTTGATGGAAAAAAGCAAATCGATGCTTACTCAAATGTACCATCTGGAAATAAAAATTTGATTGATTGATTGATTGACATACACATACACATACACACGCACACCATCAGCTCATTGCGTTCTTGGCTTCAGTACAGTCCCGCCAGTTCACCCACCTGTAAATGGGCACCTGCCCTCTTTAGGGTCAGGGAAGGTAAAGCAGCGAAGGAGAGGAGATGGGCGCCGCCCTCAATATACTGGCCCCTAGAGAAGCTGATGTCTCTGATGCCTCGCTCCCCTACGACCGCCTAGGTTATGGGACACCTTTCCCTTTACCTTTTTTCAAAATTCTTCCTTCCTTCCGTCTTTCCTGCCTTCTTTCCTTCCTTCCTTCCTTTCTTGCTTCCTTCCTTCCTTCCTTTCATCCTTCCTTCATTCTTTCTTTCTTCCTTCCTTCTTTTTCTTACCTCCATTACACACATTTTCTTTTGACATGCCACAGAGAATTTTAACACACAAAAATTTAACTGAAATTAATTATTCCTGCTTCTGTTGTCTTCAGTATCAATGCATTATTGCTGCTGTTGTCCTTAAGAGAATATGTGCTTTTGTGTTACCATTTTAATCTTGTTTTGTTGTTGTTGTTGTTGATGCCATGCTTGATATCGTACACAGGCTCAAAGACTGTACCTTCAAGTGAAATTTATAACTCTCGTTTTTTTGGGGGTGGGGGTGGGGGAAGGGTTCAGGGTAGGCTTAAAAACACTTCAGAGGGGAGTGCTAAGTTTCGACACAAAGTGGGTTAAAAAAAAAAAGTGTTTGGCTGAATTCCAGATGAGGTTTATGAGCCTGTGGTGATGGCCAGGTGTCAGACACACATCCCACATCCCTACAGCAGCAACAGTTCACTGGAAGACAGCCAAGTTTTTCGCAAAGAAACATGGTACAGTGTACGCAAAAATGACCCATAGAACACACATCGAATAATAATATCATACAATATCATGCACCACAGCAATTTGCAGGGTCTCCTCCACACACATAAACACAGAAAACTGCACACACAAACCACAGCGAACGCACACACGCGTGCATGCATACACACCATCCCATGAATAAGCTAAAGAAGCGTTTGGAAAAGATGTGACGCAAACGCCGTTTTTGGGCCCTTGCCACCCGGACTTTTCCGCAGTTACAGAGCCCACGGCAACAAGACCGTATTCTACTCTATGCATACAAACTTTACAACAATTTTTGATGTGAGTGGCACTGGAATTGTGGCGACGTATAGCTCCGAAGATTGCAACCCTGCTTGTACATAGCCAAATATTTCGGAAAAAAACCTGGTACAGTGTACCATAAATGACCCCACAACACCCATCAAATAATAAGATCATGCAATATCACACACCACAGCATCACCACATTCATACACACACAAACGTACATACAAACAGCACTTGCATACCCCCCTCTCACAAGACAAATCTGCAGGGTCCCCTCCTCACCTACAAACACAAAAAACCGCACACACAAACACCAGCGAACGCACGCACGCGCGCATACAAACACACCCTCCCATGAATAAGCTAAAGAAGCATTTGGAAAAGATGAGATAAACAAACGCATTGAAAAAGACCAGCGCTCGACCGCGTGCTCGCAAGCATACCAAACCCCCCGACCGAAAAGGTGCGGTTTGGGGCAAAGACGAGACCCAGAGAGCCGTTTTCAGGCCCGTCCTGCCCGACTTTTGCACGGTTACGGACCCCAATGACAGTATGGCACCGTATGCCTACTCCCTCCCCGACCATCTTCGACGTGTGTGGCGCCGGACTTGTGGCGACACCGCAGCCCTAAAGAGCTGAGAAAGCTAGCTTGTGGCAAGGAAATCGGGTACAGTGTACGCACCAAAAATCAAGCAGGGTGCCCAATAATAATGACAAAATACAGCAATTTGATGCACCACAGCAAAGTGCAAGGTCCCCGGCACATGCGCGCACACAAACAAACGCACTGACAAACACCAGCGCGCGCGCGCGTGCTCGCATGCATACCCAACCCCCTACCAAAAAGGTGCGGTTTGGGGCAAAGACGGGACCCAGAGAGCCGTTTTGAGGTCCGTCCTGCCCCGAATTTGCACGGTTACGGACCCCAAGGCACCAGGACAGTATGGCACCGTATGCCTACTCCCTCCTCGACCATCTTCGACGTGTGTGGCGCCGGACTTGTGGCGACACCGCAGCCCTCAAGAGCTGAGAAAGCTAGTTTGTGGCAAGGAAATCGGGCGGTTTGGGGCAAAGACGGGACCCAGAGAGCCGTTTTGAGGCCCGTCCTGCCCCGACTTTTGCACGGTTACGGATCCCAAGGCACCAGGACAGTATGGCACCGTATGCCAACTCCCTCCCCGACCATCTTCGACGTGTGTGGCGCCGGACTTGTGGCGACACCGCAGCCCTAAAGAGCTGAGAAAGCTAGTTTGTGGCAAGGAAATCGGGTACAGTGTACGCACCGAAAACCAAGCAGGGCGCCCAATAATAATGACAATATACACCAATATGATGCACCTCAGCAAACTGTAGGGTCTCCGCCACATGCGCGCATACAAACAAACGCACTGACATACACCAGCGCGCGCGCGCGTGCTCGCATGCATACCCAACCCCCTACCAAAAAGGTGCGGTTTGGGGCAAAGACGGGACCCAAAGAGCCGTTTTCAGGCCCGTCCTGCCCCGACTTTTGCACAGTTACGGATTCCAAGGCACCAGGACAGTATGGCACCGTATGCATACTCCCTCCTCGACCATCTTCGACGTGTGTGGCGCCGGACTTGTGGCGACACCGCAGCCCTCAAGAGCTGAGAAAGCTAGCTTGTGGCAAGGAAATCGGGTACAGTGTACGCACCGAAAACCAAGCAGGGCGAACAATAATAATGACAATATACAGTAAATGATGCACTACAGCAAAGTGCAGGGTCCCCGGCACATGCGTGCACACAAACAAACGCACTGACAAATACCAGCGCGCGCGCGCGTGCTCGCATGCATACCCACCCCTCTCCGGAAAACGGTGCTGTTTTGAGCAAAGATGCCACCCAAAGAGCCGTTTTCAGCCCCGTCCGACCCCCACTTTTGCCCGGTAAAAGACCCCATGGCACCACGACAGTATCGTAGTGTATGCATACACTCTCCCCCACCATCTTGGATAGGTGTGGGCGCCGGATTTGTGGCGACACGAGGGCCCCCAAGAGCTAAGAAAGCTAGTTTGTCGGAAGGAAAAGTTGTAGGTTTAGGGGACAAAAAACAAGAATTGCGGGCAAGAATAATGACAGTATACAGCAATATGATGCAGCATGGCAAAGTGGAGGGTCCCCGCCACACGCGCGCAAACAAACAAAGGGAGGGAGTATGCATACGGCGCCATACTGTCCTTGTGCCTTGGGGTCTGTAACCGTGCAAAAGTTGGGGCAGGACGGGCCTCAAAACGGCTGTTCAGGTCCCTTATTTGCCCCAAACCGCATCTTTTTGGCAGGGTGTTGGGTATTTATTCACGCACGCGCGTGCGCGCTGGTGTTTGTCAGTGCGTATCTTTGTGTGCGCGCATGTGGCGGGGACCCTGCAGTTTGCCGTGGTGTATCATATTGCTGTATATTGTCATTATTATTGTGCGCCCTGCTTGGTTATTGGTTCGTACACTGTACCCGAATTCTTTGCGACAAACTAGCTTTCTCAGCTCTTTAGGGCTGCGGTGTCGCCACAAGTCCGGCGCCACACACGTCGATGATGGTAGCGGAGGGAGTGTGGATACGGTGCCTTATTGTCCTGGTGCCTTGGGGTCTGTAACCGTGCAAAAGTCGGGGCAGGACGGGTCTGAAAACGAGTCTTCGGGTCCCGTCATTGCCCCAAACCGCACCATATTGCTAGGGGGTCGGGTATGTATGCACGCACGAGTGCGCGCGCTGGTGTTTGTCAGTGCGTTTGTTTGTGTGTACGCATGTGGCGCGGACCCTGCAGTTCGCCGTGGTGCGTTATATTGCTGTATATTGTCATTATTATTGGGCGTCCTGCTTGGTTTTCGGTGCATATAACTGTACCCGATTTCCTTACGACAAACTAACTTTCTCAGCCCTTGAGGGCTGCGGTGTCGCCACAAGTCCGGCGCCACACACGTCGAAGATGGTCGAGGAGGGAGTATGTATACGGTGCCATATTGTCCTGGTGCCTTGCGGTCTGTAACTGTGCAAAAGTCGGGGTAGGACGGCCTGAAAACGGCTCTTCGGGTCCCGTCTGTGCCCCAAACCGCATATTTGTGGCAGGGGGTTGGGTATGTATGCACGCACGCGCGCGCGCGCCGGTGTTTATCAGTGCGTTTGTTTCTGGGCGCGTATGTGCCGGGGAGCCTGCACTTTGCTGTGGTGCATCATATTGGTGTATATTGTCATTATTATTTCGATCCCTGGTTGGTTTTTGGTGCGTACACTGTACCCGATTTCCTAGCGACAAACAAGCTTTCTCAGCTCTTGAGGGCTGCGGTGTCGCCACAAGACCGGCGCCACACACGTCGAAGATGGTCGGGGAGGGAGTATGCATACGGTGCCATATTGTCCTGGTGCCTTGGGGTCTGTAACCGTGCAAAAGTCGGGGCAGCACGGGCCTCAAAACGGCTCTTCGGGTCCCGTCTTTGCCACAAACCGCACCTTTTTGGCAGGGGGTTGGGTATGGATGGACGCACGTGCGCGTGCGCTGGTGTTTGTCAATGTGTTTGTTTGTGTGTGCACATGTGGCGGGGACCCTGCACTTGGCTGAGGTGCATGATACTGCTGTATATTGTCATTATTATTGTGCGCCCTGCTTGGTTTTTGTTGCGTACACCCTAGCAGATTTCCTTGCAAGAAACTAGCTTTCTCAGCTCTTGAGGGCCGCGGAGTCGCTATAGTCCGGCGCCACACACCTGGAAAATGGTGGGAGAGGGTTTATGCATACAATGCCATATTGTCTTGGTGCCTTGGGGTCTGTAACCGTGCAAAAGTTGGGGTAGGACGGGCCTGAAAACGACTCTTGGGGTCCCGTCTTTGCCCCAAACCACACTATTTTGGCCGGGGGATGGGTATGCGTGCGCGCAGGCGTACGCGCGCAGGTGCTTGTCAGTGTGTTTGTTCGTGTAGGACACATGTGGAGGGGACCCTGCACTTGGCTGTGGTGCATGATATTGCTGTATATTGTCATTATTATTGTGCGCCCTGCTTGGTGTTTGTTGCGTACACCCTAGCGTAGTTCCTTGCAAGAAACTAGCTTTCTCAGTTCGTGAGGGCCGCGGAGTCGCCACGAGTCCGGCGCCACACACCTGGAAAATGGTAGGAGAGGGTGTATGCATACAGTGCCATATTGTCCTGGTGCCTTGGGGTCTGTCACCGTGCAAAAGTTGGGGTAGGACGGGCCTGAAAACGACTCTTTGGGTCCTGTCGTTGCCCAAAACCGCACCTTTTTGGCCTGGGGGTGGGTATACGTTCGTGTACGTGCGCGTGCGCAGGTGTTTGTCAGTGTGTTTGTTTGTGTGCGTGCATGTATGTTTACATACATATACATACATACATACATACATACATACATACATACATACATACATACATACATACATACATACATACATACATACATATATGCATACATACATACATACATACATACATACATACATACATACATACATACATACATACATACATACATACATACATACATACATACATACATACATACATACATAAACGGACAGACAGATAGATACATAGATAGATAAATAGATAGATATATAGTTAGATAGATAGATATAGAGATAGATATAGAGATATAGAGATAGAGAGATAGATATAGAGATAGAGAGATAGAGAGATATATATATAGAGAGATAGAGAGATAGATAGATAGATAGATAGATAGATAGATAGATAGATAGATAGATAGATAGATGGATAGATAGACATGATAGATAGATAGATAGATAGATAGATAGATAGATAGATAGATAGATAGATAGATAGATAGATAGTAATAGATAGATAGATAGATAGATAGATAGATCGATCGATCGATCCACACTAAAACCAGGCCTTTTTTTAATACCAAATTCTTGGCATGCATTTCTATTCTTAAAAAGAAACAAGGTGAAAAACAAATAAAAGAGAAAACACTCCGCCCCCCCCCCTCCCCCGTCATCACCACCACCACCCCCAAACTCAGATTGTGCCATGGTCAGACAAAAGAACAATATGAAGAACATGAAAGAGGAAGGAAGAATATCAAGTTAGACCTATAACACAAAAGTCTTACATGCCATATTCATATTGACAAACCAAAACAATATTATAATAAAACTGTGTTTTAAAAACGGTATGTCGGCTAGCATAGTTATTATTATTTCATAATATTTGAAACTGGGTCCTCAGCACACGTGTAGTTGTGTGGTTCGTGTACGTCTATCCTCGCTTCCCTGTACTCTATCAGTGTGTCTGTTAGTCTGAGAGTCGTACATCTGTCCACTACCTTTCTCAAAATAACTGCGATAGAAGAGAAAGAAAGACAGACCGATAGATACATGGACAGACAGACAGACAGACAGAAAGAATATCAAAGAAAGAAAAAAAATATAAATGGACAATATCAAAATAATTCTAACTAGGAAAACATGCAAAATACATACAACATACAGGTGTGTTTTCTTATGTATTCCGGGTTGTTGTTGTTTTTTTAATGAATTTTGTATATGATTGTCTCGCGCGCGCGCGGGTGCGTGTGTCTTCCTTTTAACGTCTATCCACTAAAAAGTGATTTTAGACAAAAAATTGGAGGGGAAAAAAAATTGTTGGTGTGTTTGTGTGGACAAGTGAATGGAGGATAAAAATAAAATTTAAAAAGTTCTTATTATCAGTAAGGCTTGAACCATAAAAAAGGACAAATAGAAACAAGTAAACTTGAGTAAAATAAATGCTACAATATCTTGTGTGTGTGTGTGTGTGTGTGCGCGCGCGCACACTTGTGTGCATGTATGTGTGCGAGTGTGTGTGTGAGTGTGACTGTGTGTGTGTGTGTGACTGTGTGTGTTTGTGTGTTTGTGTGTGTGTTTTAACACGCAATAATTATCATCGGTAAAATTGAAATGTTATTAAAACAAGAAAAAGCTAAAGTCCAAACTGAACTGAACGGGCAACTGGACTTTGAAGCAAACATTCACAAATTCTGAACATTAATGAAAAATCACTGAAAACATTTTCTAATGAACAATCGGGAATATTGGGCAGAAAGGTTTTTAAAATTTTACATTCAAAAATCAAGTGAAAAATTTTAATGTTTTCACCACAACAGCACGTAACGCCTGTCACAAATTTTGTTTTAAATGCATTTAGCTTTAGTCTATAAAGTAGCGAGATTACTTGTCTGAGCTTTGCCATACTATAATGTGGAAAATTCGAAACTATGTTTTTTAAAGTTATAAGCCTTATTCTTGGGCGTGTGTGTGTGTGTGTGTGTGTGTGTGTGTGTGTGTGTGTGTGTGTGTGTGTGTGTGTGTGTGTGTGTGTGTGTGTGTGTGTGTGTGTGTGTGTGTGTGTGTGTGTGGTCTGTGTCTGTGTCTGTGTCTGTGTTGTTTGTGTGTCTCTGTGTCTGTGTGTGTATGTGTGTTAAGATACGTAAAGAAGACATTTTTGTGGTTGAAACAATTGCAAATACTTTTGTTCTGAATGAGGATTTGGGGAGTACACAGTGATACGTCGCACATGACAAACTGAAATTCATGTTGGCAAAAATCAGAACTGGATTAAAAGGGAGACAATAATACAGTTAAACCAATATCCCGTTCTTGCTTCCCTTAGACCATAGATCTTCCAACCAGAGCAACAAGGGAGACGGACCTTAGTCCCCTCTAGCCCCACATAATCATCATTCTACATTATTATTTATCTATTCTTTAATATTCATTTGCTCTTTTATACCGAGGATAATGGAATAAGCACTCATGTGCTTTTTGCCATCCAGTCCCTGTGCGTATGCAGTTTTGTAAATCTTGTCATCTGTTCCCACCGGCACACAATGGCCTACTCAAGATTACGAAAAGCGGAACAGGATTTAACATGTACGCAAGATGTTGTGCGTGCATTTGCACACTGGGCCTCGGTTTATAGTCTCATCCGAAGGACTTTTGGGGAGAGTGGAGTCAGCACTGATGTTAACTCCAGGGAAAAATCCCCTCGAACGGGAATCGAACCCGGGTCGTCAAATTGTTAAATTTTATGCATACCAAGAATAAGGCGTATTTCGGGAAGATGTGACAAAGGGCCAGTTTGAATTCCGTCCTACCCCGACTTTTCCATAATAACAGAGCCCAGGACACCAAAAAGAGTGCTTTACTGCACGCTTACACACTTTACTACATCTTTGATGTGGGTGGCACCGGTCTTGTGGTGACACCACAGCCCAGAAGAGGGCAGTCCGGCTTTAATATAGCAAATTTGTTCCAACGAAAGCTGGTGCAGTGTACACAATAATACATAGTATACATAGAATATCATTGATAGGGGCCTAATATACAATGCTTATGATGCACCAGGGCTAAGTGCAGGGCCACCGCCACATGCACACGCACAAAAATACGTAAACACATCCCATGCAAGCATGGGCGTGCATAGCCCACCCCCCTACTCCCTCAAGAATAAAGCGTATTTCGAGATGTGACAAGAGAGTGCTGTACTGTATGCATACACACTTTCCTAGCATCTTTCATATGCATGGCACTGGTCTTGTGGCGAGACCACAGCCTCAAAGGAGGCAGCCTAGCTCAATATACGAAATCTGTGGGATGAAAACCGGTACAGTGTACGCAACAATACATAGTATTACACATAATATTCATGATAATGTACTATATGATGCACCACAGCACATGCACAGTGCAGTACCGTCACCACACGCACAAACACAAAAAACCGCACAAAAACTAACGCGCGCACTTTGCACACTCGCATACACAACCCAAGAATAAGGTGCATATCGAGATGTGACAAAAAGGCCTGTTTGAGTTTCGTCCTACCCCAACTTTTGCGCAGTAACAGAGCCCACGGCATCATGAGAGTGCTCTACAGTATTTATACACACTTTACTATCATCTTTGATCTGCATGGCGCTGTTCTTGTGGTGACACCACAGCCCCGTAGAGGGCAGCCTGCCTTGAATATAGCAAGTCTGTCAGAATGAAAGCTGACACAGAGTACACAACAATAAATTAGTATTACACATAATATTGATGATAATAATATACAATATGATGCACTACAGAACAGTACAGGGCCATTGCCACACGCACACATACATTTCTGAAAGCAGCCTACAAATCACTACCCAAAGAAAAACCCAAAGGGTAAAACATTTGTGACCAGCTGAACAAAACCTTGAATCTGAACGCAAATGTGCGTGTGTTGTGTCGTAAAGTGGTGAAAGTCGTAAAGTAAACATGCTCAAGAGAGGTAAGAACTTGACTCTGGTTCTAAAACTTCCTGTGGAAACTAAATAAACCTCTCCTTCCCTTTACCACAGACGGGCTGCCAGTACACAGGCTGCAAATTGCTAAACAAAGGAATCTGAATATGACATTCTCCTTAGGAGCGTGCCTATCAATAGAACAACAGAGTTTACTCGGAAAGTCAGGAAGTCTTGCACTGTTTTGAGTTTGATCTTGTATCTAGATAGTATCTTTTTGTGGCTATCATTTTGAGTCGGTTTTCAAGCGTATTGACAAAAAGCGGTGTGCTCGGCAGTTGAAAATAATTTCCAGTTTCATTTAGACCAGGTTGGGGTTGTTTTACACTTGAAGGTCTGACTTCAGTTAGGGACAGGAAACACATTTAAGGACCCAACACTACACGTGCAAATCATGTCTCTGTGGAGGTAGGTCGGGTGAGTTGATGTGATTTTTCTTTTTTCTTTTCTTTTTCTTTGCCATTTCAAACAGCCTGACATCTGCATGCAGTGTGGACCACTTGACCAGCAGGGAAAACAAACTGTGTGGGATTCTGAACATCAACATGACGTTTTGGCTTTTGTCGTTTTTTTTTTATTATAAAGACTATGAAGAAGAGCAGTACTGGTAAGTAGCTTTTTAGTTAGAAGTAGCTACTTAGTAAGAAGGCTGTAAAGTATTGATTGATATTTGTATTAGAACTTGGGGGGAAACCCTGCTTTTGTACATTTCTTGACCACTGCTGGCAAGAAATGTTATCTTGAGAGCAGAGAGTAATTTGGTGCCTTTACAAACGGGACCTGGGCTAAGAGTCTGATGTGGTCTGGTTGTGTCATAAACCAACTAGGCCTGTTCTGTGGTGTTGCATCCTGAATGGCACAGCTGTGTCATGAACCACAATGGTTTGGGAACTGTTATTAATACGCATTCTCGGGCGCTGGCTCACGCACACACACGCACGCACGCACGCATGCACGCAGAGTCAGACTTGCTAGTTAAGATAGTTCTTAGTCATTACTTAAAGCAAGATATAAGGGAAGGTTTTTAGTGCGAGTTTAATATCTTAATTCCTACCTCCCCCCAATAAAAAAGCGTAAACTCTTACTCCTATTATAATGGGAAAGATATTCAGATGCTCTCCTCCTTCTTACAGTCGGATTTTCAATATTTTCAAATACAGAGCTGTAGAATTGGGAAATGGAAAAAGAACCATTTTTTAGATAGCCCACACGATCTTTATATTTAATGGTAGGCAGGAATCTTTACACCCACGGGTGCAAATAGACATCTTGTGTTTTAAGACATGTTCATGCATCGAACTGAATGTCAAAGTCATTTGGATGAGACTATAAACCAAGGCCCCGTGTGTGAACGCACGCAGAACATCTTGCGCACATGTTAAAACCACGTTCCGCCTTTCGGAAGAGCAGGCCATCGTGTGCCGGTAGGAGGGGATGACAAAATTATTTTTTAAAAAACAGCATGCACACAGGTGTCGTGTTTAGACACCATCCCTGAGAAAAAAAATAATGGGTAGACGTTGCACATGTGGCGACGCGCTCTCCCCGGGGAGAGCAGCCCGAATTTCACGCAGAGAAATCTGCTGTGACATTAAGTGGTATAAAATAAAATAAAATAAATTTTCTTGCTGAAAGTTTTTGCAGACCAGTTTTGATGTTTTCACAACAGAACTGACAATAAATAAATGGAATAATGGGTTTTTTGCCTGTTGTCTAAATGTTTGTGAATGTTAACATTTTTCATTGTTTTCCTTCTCTGGCTAGTGCTCTAAGGTTCACTGAAGTTGAGATTTTGTGTAAGCAACCGTTTTTACCCACCGTTAAGGTAGCCGCATTCCGAGTTCAAGAATGATGTCTAAAGACACCTATGGGCGTGGGGTTCTAAAAAAATATCATCCGTTCCTACCGGCACAGACCGGCCAACTCTTTGCAAAGGCCCAACGAGTTTTAACGTGTTGATTTTGTTATTTTAAAGTCTATCCACACTTAATTACTGATATTAAACATTTGTTGTCAACGCAGTTTAGATTGCTTGACTCTACATTTATGAGTTGTGCTTGGCCTTTTCTTGAGAGAAAAATATGGACAATAATTAAATAAATCAATAAATAATCGATATTTTAATACAATAAAGTTGCGTGTCATTATTCATGTGTTAAAGGCTGGAGGATTTGAATCTTATATGATCGCTTCTATTAATGACGTCATTGTTGTCGTTACTGGTAATTGGGGGGAATCAGTGTTCTTGCGTTTGATTCCCGTTTTTGCCCGAAAGTTTACCCCATCCACTAGACTGTGAGTGGTGATCTGTGTGCACGTCTTTCGGATCAAATGGTGAACAAGGTCTTGCATGCAACACACATTCAGAGCAAGTAAAAGAACCCATGACACCAAGAAAATGTTCTCTATCAAAATTCTGTAGAAAAAGGCACTCTAATGGGAAACAAATACACTTAAAAGCAGGACCTTTTTATTTTTTAATGAATGGCACTGCTTTTGTGGCAATGCACTCTCTCCCTCCTGGTAGAGAAGCCCAAATTTCAGGCAGATGAAAATGCTGAGACTGGAAATAGAATTAAACTCAATTTTCAAGAGCTATAGTACTAGGAAATGTATAGAGCAAAATATTTTTTCACTAAAAATTGGTTTCGACTGTGGGAGGGGCATTTTTTTTTTTTTTATAGTAAGACCAACTTCAAAAAACATCCACAATGTATTGACCATGAAATTTGCCATAGACTAGTATCAAACTTTTCCCAGCAACAGTGATGTTTTTTTCTTGCCCCTCTGGCTGGTGGCCCCACGGTGGCCAGACATTGATAGTCTCCCTATGGACTTTT